>JAPYYQ010000820.1:0-50827 GCA_030522585.1 Anagyrus pseudococci
CCGCGCGCGCGAGAGAGAGCCTGATCTACTTAGCCGGCGAACGGAATCTCGTGTACACGGGGCGCCGGAGTACGGGGGGGGGGGATCTTTTCTTCTTTTCGGCCGGCGCGCGCGCTTTTCCGCCAGATGATCTCTCGGCGCATTGCGGCACCCGTCCTCGCGCGAATCGTGCCGGCCGTCGTTTTCGAAATCGCGTTTCTTCAGCACAAGCTCGCCAGCCGGCTTTTCCTATCCTCTTCTCTACGTGTGTGTACACGTATGTACACGTACGGATACAGTGTCGGGAGGGGGTCCACCGGCCCCGGCGCGCACGTGCGACGGCCTCGCTATCTCTCGCGTTACATACGTGTCGCCACCCTCCCACCCTTCCCCACCCCCCTTCCACCTAACTACCTTGCATCCTCTGCTGTTTCGTCCTCGAACATCCATCAAACAGCTGCCCTGATGTTACACTCGCTCGTCTGCTTCCTTTGTGCCCTGCTTTATATACCTTGATGCGAAGTCAGTTTTTTTTCGTTTTTTATTCCCCCCTTCTCACTCCTCCTTTTTTTTTTGAGAACGGATATGAAGTTCGATGTAAGCACTTATTTTCCGAGTTTTTAAACGAAAGATGATAAAGTACAATTTGCTTAATTTTTAACGTTTGCGTAAGTTTTTTTTCTCTTCCTTTTCTCAATTGCAATTTTGGGTGAAATTTCTAAACGGGCGTGCACACGCGTCGTTATGCGTCTTATAATTACAAATTGTGATGTTAACGTTATTTTTTCGCTAAACACACCCAAATTGTATATTAAGAGATTTAATAATAGACGATATGATCCACTTAAAACTCGCATGCTCGGCTTAACGCGTTGCACAATGGTAGATAATTCTATACTATTTTTCATTGGTGCATTTGAATATAATGATATAATTCGAATGTTGTTGCACGTATCAAAACTAGGAGTGAAAGATATAACTTTCCTAACAGCAGTAACGAGCTATGATAAGTAACGTTAAAAATACAATATTCTAACTCAGTCGTAACTCAGTACCTTAAACTCTCGATTAAACCCAAAATATTTTGTGCCCCTCCAATACTCTAATCAATTAAAAAAAAAAAATCCAAGAGTGTATCTGCCACAAAGTCACCCATCATACAGTCCCTTTCTCGGCGGCTAAGAAAGGCATCGAGCCAGCGCAATGACAGCAAAGAGAGCCGTAACTGCCGCGTAACGCCAGCGGCGCGCGTTTTCCTCACATATGTGTATATATATATATATTTTTTATATATCTCGTCACGCGGCCCTCGCTTTCCGTCCGCTCGAACAGTCTCTCCCGTGTGCTCGCGGCCAGGCTGTTAATGTGTGTAAGTTCCCCCCCCCCCCTCCCTTTTGCTACAGAGCTCGCGCACGAGTCGGTGAAAGGGAATTGCAGGCCGCTGCCGCGCGAGACGGGATTTGCGTTCAAGGCGAGCGCTGCGGCTGCTACTACCACTGCTCTCTCTCTCTCTCTCTCTCTCTCTCTCTCTCTCTCTCTCTCTCGAAGGAAGCTTGCGGACTTTGTTCCTGACTTCGCTCTAACTGATGTGTTTCATTTCTCTCTCTATCTTTTTTTTTGCATCTTTTCGTATCGAGTTCTTTTTTTTTGTGTGATGATTGAAAAAATATAATTCTCGACTCTAGTGACGCACCTTGTTGGATGACGCGGTATACGGGAGTGATAGTTGCGCGTGAGAGTCGAGATATGGAGATGCTTTGCTTATCTCGCCAGCCAATCGGTATTTTATTGTACTGATAATTAGAAGTGTCGGCTGTTTATCCAAGAATTTATGCGTTAATTGCTTATTGTTGAAGTCTTTTAAAAATCAACGAGACGATAGTTGCGTCTCTCTCTCTCTGCATTACCGTGAGCAATTTTGCTATGTACAACGTATTAATTGCAAATTATTAATTGAATTTTTTCCATTAAAGTTGGTCAAAATAAATCAATTAATTATTAGTATACACGTATATACGATGATCCGAACAATCTACAAATCCAATCAATCGATTCGAACAAAAAGCATCGTCTAACAGTACATTAAAAAAAGACTTTTTCTCCGCGGCGAATAAAGAATAACAGCCTGACAGGGTACATTATCAGGCAGCAAGAAACAAGTCACGGTAGCATCAATACACAAAGCTCTCTCTCTCTCTCTCTCTCTCTCTCTCTCTCTCTCTCGCGTTAACATGCATAAATCTAAGGGCTAATCTACCCGATCTCGACAGCCATCCACAAGAGCCTTCAAGATCTTCTCTTTCTCTCTCTCTCCATTGCATTATTCTCTCTTTCTTTTATCCTGGTTAACGATCAAATATTTTTGAAGGAAAATAATAAGGTCGAGTAGAAAAAAAAATAGTCGAGCGAGGTGATATAAAAGAGAGTGTTAGCGAGAGAACGACAGATCGGTCAGTCGCGCTATTTATAGAGACGCGGGAGACGCTATATGCGCGTATCGAGAATCACGGGAAGTGCGGTAATCGCGTTACGAGAGTCGAGCGAACACTAGTCAAGCGATACAGTTGTGTATCGTTACGGATCTCTCCCTCTCAGCTGACTACTGCGGAAATTGATTATTCGCATACGCATAGACAGAGAGTCGTAATGGTGACGAGATGATCCGCGATCGTTCGCCGAGATTTCGATTGCGTCGGATTTCACGACTGCGGACCGTCAAATTTGTTGCATAGATGCGCGTACTCAAGACTCGCGGAGGGGGGGGGGGGTGAAACGCATCGAAGCGGATTATCGCTCGGGAGGAACTTTCACACTGTGGGTGAGTGTGAAAAAAAAACCAAAACAGCGGGGGGGTAGGAGACAGCGGGAGGGTAGAAGATTCGTTACGTGACTAATTTAATAGAAAACTCGCAATTTCTCCATCGTTCATTGACGCCGGAGTGATAAGGATCGAATGCCGAATACGCAATAACGCGTGTGTCATTATCCGTGCATACGCAAGATAGAGAAGAGAGAACGAGAAATTGAAGAGATTCCACCGCGAGTCTGATCTGCCGGAAAATTACCTGAATCGCGCAGAAGAGGAGGAGGGGGCGGAGGTCGCTCTTTCTCTCGGGGTAAAGAAGCTCCAGGTGCGCGGCGCCGCGACGATTATTTTAATGAGTGCGGTTCCCATCGGCCACGCGCCGTAAATCATCCGAGAGCCGCAAAGACTAGGCTCTCTTCCGAGAGCAACAATATGCTCTTATCGCTCGCTCTCTTTCTCTCTCTCTCTCTTGGTACCGCGGCGCTTACGTAACAGCCGGGCGATCGGCCGACCGATACGCGGCCGAGCGGAAAAGCGCGCGCCGATCATAACCGCGTCGCGGTCTAAAATCGACCCGGGGTGCAACGAACTCGCGGCGAAAAAAGTTTAGGGGGAGAGTGAAAAAATGGTATAAAACAAATTTCAAATTGCGTCGTAACTGGCGGCCTATCGAGAGATACCGCTTCCTCGGAGCCACTCTCGGCTTCTCTATGTACCGTCAAACGCGAATCCTCGAGCCTATGCTTTATTAGCGCGAAATTGGGGAACGGTCCTGTTGCTTCATTTTATCTCTTTTAATCGAGCGTTTTTATTCGAAAATTTGCGAGTCGCTGAAGTGAATAACGATGCGGTTTATATTGATTGCCTTTTTCCTGTTTATTTTTATTATAACCCCGGGGTTGAAAATACGAGATTCAAATGGAGCTGATGGAGAGTTCGTTGACTCGCTTCTTCGCTTTTACGGTCCAATAATCGCCAGGAATTGACGAAATTGCGCCGATAATGAACCAGCCAAAAAATAAAAATAAATAAGTAAATAAAGTGTAAACAATTTTATTGACACTTGACGAAGCGAGGGCGCCGCGTAAGCATATGCCCCGGGGCGCAGGTTACTTAAAAGCCTAACTGTAATATATCGTATAACACCGAAACTCCATATACCGGCCCGGGCAAACGTAACATTAGCATTATTACGTGTCTTCGTGCGAGAGTAACGTAACGATCGCGACGAGTCGCGTACATACGTTACAAAACATTATCAGCAACCGATTACGCGTCTCCTCGAGCCGAACCGGCGTAAGAGCCGTCGTCGCGCGTTGAAAGGGACGCGATGGAGAAAGACAGAAACGAGGTAATCGCGATAAAGGAAGGAATAAAAAAAGAACCCCGGCATACCGATCGACGCGTAAAGCAGCATCCCCGCCGGCGGCGGCACTTACTTTCACGCCCATCTCTCGGAGATTTGCAAAATAAAATGGGCCCGTCTCTCATCGGCCGCGCGAACGAGCGTATAGACTTGCGAAAACACAGTGGGCAGCCGGTTACGCGGGCGCAGTAGTAACAGACCCGACTACGCCCGGCACACACATCGCTCTTTCTGGCTCCCGCTTGTACACACACACACACACTCGCCGCCGGATGTTTCTACTTGGCACGAGAACGTCCAAGTTGAAGAGGAAGAGAGCCTCTGCTCTCGACGCGTGTGTTGCCCCTGCCGCCGTTTTTCTCGCCAAAGCAGAGAGAGAGAGAGAGAGAGAGACTTGCAGCGTTTGGCAAGACTTTTTCAAGAGCCGCGCCGAGGAGGAAAGAAAAAAAAGCGGCCGACACCCGCTCGTTTCCCTTTCCCTCTCCTTCCTTTATTTTTCTTCTCCTCCCCCCCGACGTTTTCTCAAGTAGCTTTCTAACTCTTTATCGGCCAATTTGCAAACGATATACTACCGGTAGGCGGTAAATCATTCGTATACAGTTCGAGACGACGACTTACACAGGCTTATATAGCGATGATTTTATGGATTTCGATTGAGTCGTACTTGACGATGATGTCGCGCTTTTGAAAAGAACGCCCACGAGATCGATGATAGGAAAAGTGTTACACCGTTTAACATCTAGAGGCGTGTACACGTGTGTGTGTGTGTGTGTGCTCTGGGAGGAGGATACAGCTGAGAGTTTGATTAGCCGACAAAAGGGCGACGAGAATAGCGTGCACGCGCGCCGAGGCGCTTCGAGGACGGGGGTTATTAAAAAGCGGAGCCGCTGAGAGAGAGAAGCTTCGTCGAGGGCGCATCGATTTCTCGACGACAACGTAACGGGGGTTGTGGGGAAAGAGAGAAGGGGGAGCGACATACAAAGCAGCGGCTATACGAGTTTCCAATCGCGCGACAGTCGCGGCTAATCCCAACGACATCGAGTGTATATTGAGAGCCGGCGAGGAGAGGGGGAGCAAGGCACAAAGCTTGCGAGAACGATTCGCGTTTAGAGAGCTGTTATTCCCTTCGGCAAAGGCGTCGCGAGCTCTCTCTCTCTCTCTCTCTCTCTCGCTCACTCGGCTTGCACAATTCCTGTCGGCTAGTCCGTATAATACCTCGACGGCTATGCCCGACACACCGCGCACGCGCTTCGATTCTCAAATGCTGGATACAGAGTTTATTGCTTGGTCAGTGGAGAAGGGGGCGAGGGTAAAGCAACCTTTCCGAGAAGGAACGTGATCGCGTATATAAGCTGCATGCTTGCTTAGAGATGCGCGTTCTTTAATAAATAAACGCGGATAATGACGATGCTGAACTCGATTGTTGTTGTTGCTTTGGAGTTATTGGGCTGGGCAGTGATATGGAGCTTGATATTAATGGATTTTGTTATGTCAGGGGTAATGGAATTGATAATGACGCCGGGTTAACTGCTGTTGGTTTCGGGACGCGGGTTCTTTGAACGCGACCGCGTAAACCGGATTCTTATGTGCTTCTTAGATCAATATTAAGAGACTTTATATTCCAGAGATTGAAAAGTAGCGATCTCTTTGATCACAGGCCCGTTTCATAAACGTCGTTTCATTTAAACCGATGCTAGTGGAACATATAACAGTTATCGGGGGAAAAACGGTTACGGAAAAGTAGGTAACGAGTTTCAAAAGGTTCGTTTTTAATGAAAACGCGTGTTTACCTTCTTCTTTTTTTTTATTTTAAAATTATGATTTGTAGTCGTCATTGATTTCTCCAATCAATTATTTAAGTGGGATTCTCTCAAGTACGTCTCAATAAATATTTCCATGGATATCTTTTACGGCCGAGGAAAGAATAAATTTTGTCGTTTATAATCCGTGAAACCGAATCAAATATCATTTTAATATAGAGAAATTAATAAAAAGAAAAAAATTTTACGTTATTAACTGACCCATCAAACTGTACAAGGAAATTTCTTGATTAGCAAACACACGTCGCTACCTTACAAAAAAAAAGAATCTCAATCACTTTCTCTTCCATAATTAATGGATATATGTACGTGATTACTTTGTCATCGATTAGTCGCCACTTAATTTATACATTCAACCTCTCTCGCTGTGTCATTGACTGCAGTTTCAAAAAAACTTTTCGAATTACAGTTACTGCCGCGCGCATATTATTATAAATAGAAAATCAAACCTTGACGTTTACAAATTTCAAACAATATTTCATATGCGTGAATTAAACGAGTATGATTTCGTTAAAGAAGAAGAAGAAAAAAAAGAAAAAGCTACCTCAAACTAAGAACGTGCAATTTGAAAGGAGGCAAATTGAAACGTTTAAAAATAGCACATTTCATTTACATGTACAATAGCTCGCTTCCGAAACATCGATTCAACTGAGGTACACTGCAAATTCTTGGATTGTTTCCATACCCAAGCTGGAATGCGTTAAGAATTAATGAGAAAACTAACCGCATGAGGACATCGGTTCATTGCTCCGTCCGCTTATTCTCCACTTATGAAAAAAAAGAAGAAGAACAACGGGCAGTTTAAGGAATAAGTTATGCAAATACATATTTACCCGTTTTCTACTTCCAAAAAGCTCCTTACGCGATGTATACCTCGAATGTTTACCGTTTATTCCTTTTTCTTTCGTTATTTACGGAAATTTCATGATTAATCCTCTGATTCACAAGACCAATCGCAGCTTATCAACGATCAACACCGGGTATTTTCCAAAACCACCTCAGGAGTTGGCAAAAGAAAACAGCATATCTCGATTTCCGAATAGTAAAAAGGAAAATAAATAAATCCAACTAGCAGGCCGACGTCGCGTCTAGATTTATATTCGCGACAGGTGCGTTATAACGATCTATTTCGGCCGACCTTACTCCACTGCCAAATAAATGTTTAAACAGCCGAACCGCGCGTCGTCGGCTTTTAATAAATGCCGATAAAGATCGATGAAACGGGAGAAAACCGGTATCGCTCGATATCAACGTGTCCTCGTTCCACTATTTTTCCCAGCGGCACGCAGGTCAAGGGAGCCAATTAACTTTTGTTTCGTTTTCCTTTTTTCCCTCTCTTTCTTTCATTCCACGCCTTACAGCAATGTCCGCGTGTGTTGCCGAGAGAGAGCGCGCGCACCCCCGGCTCATTGTTCCAATCCCGTTCCTATGTAGCCGAACTCATCCATCCGCGTGATTTCCGCGAGCGAGAGAGAGAGAGAGAGCGCATCGCTCGGCCGGGCATTGTTCGACGAATTCGGCGACGAGTACAGGCCAGAGACTTGCTGGCTGAGCAAAAGGCTATACTCTCCTCGCGCGGCCCCTTTCACTCTCGCGCCCGCGGCTAGTCCGGCGAAAGTCCGACAGGATAGCGAGGACACCCCTTCCCTTCCCCCCTCATCCTCGCTCACGTCCTCTCTGGGAATAACGAGCGTACTCTTGATTACCCACGCACAGCAGCCTCGCCGTGTGAAATCTCGATTTTTCGATGGATTTTGAGGAAATGACTCGTCTGTAATAATTTCTTAATCATCATCGGCTTTTATATATCACTATTCCTCTCGCCCCCCCCCCGCCGGCAGTGGAAATTTTCTTGGCTGAATTTCTCTATATACTGCCGGAAGGATATTTCGGTGCGGAGAGGCCTGATGTTTCTATACAAGAATTAAATCTGCCGGCTCACTTTAATCCCGGTAGTTTGATTGACGTGATTAAACGCGCTCCGAGAGCGCGCGCATGTATAACGCGCGATTCGCTTGCGCAATGAGGTATTGCGAATTTTTAAGCGTAATACCCTGGCATCGATCGCTTTATGCCGATCGATCTGATAAGAATTTGGACTTGGGGGGGGAATAGCGCGAGTCTTGATTTTGGATCCGGGCGACATCGACCTGATCGAAAATAGATTTTTTTTTCTTATAGATATTTTTTTTAATTATATTGATAGACGGGATGTATGGTTGTTTCTTTTCTTTTTTACTGGCCTCAAGCCTGCCTGTAGTGAGGTTGCTTTAAACGTATAGAGTTACGCAAGAGAAATTTTTTATTTTTTATTTTTTTATTTACGTCTCGAGAAGCAAGAAAGTTCGAGACGCGCTCACGAGTGTATATTTTCGAAAATTGAAATTTTGTTGTTGGTGTAATTCGTGAAAGATAGGGAGGTCAGGGAAAAGTGCGGAAGAGAAGCTGTGGGAACTTTGTGTTGCACGTATACAATATTCGCGGATAATCGAGATGAGTGTATCAAGCGCGTAAGTCCGAATTACACCAGAACACCGAGATTTTGGATATAATAAGAAGGCAGGTATCATTAGGTTATGATTAATAGACGAGGCTCGATATGTAAATTTCATTACTTTTCCTACGTTATCTAATAGGATGATATTTTTTTCTCGACGTTTTTTTTATCGGTCTACCGTTTTTAAATGGTCCTTAATCACGGCAAATAAATTACCGTTCACGAATTTATTTTTCATTAAATTTCAATAAAATGCTCGTCGTATATGGGCGGGCTTTTATTGGAAGCTTTTATCGTTTTATTGTACCAAACTTGCCGGAGCTCGAAAAAAGAATGAAAAAAAGAAGCAAATTAAGTGGCAACGGAGGATGAAATTTCGCGTAGTTATTGAAAGCTTCTTTTTCTATACTCTACGCTGTACGTGAGTAATTTGGAGAATATTTAATCGAAATGAAAAGGTCGAATTATAATTTTTTTAAAAAAAAATTTTCTTTTTATTATTGACAGGCAGTTTCCTTATCGCCATCAAAATTAATTAAGTGAAATTGGTGTACTCCCGGCTTATTAACAGTTATACGTTGTTATTTAAATATGGCAATTTACTTCAAATTATCACAATTTCGTTAATTGCATGAAAAATTAAAATTTTTCATTTCTCAACATATGTAGGAAACATTACTCATTACGTGATCAACAAAAATTTTTTTTCTTTTCATTTTAATCACTAGATTATATACTTTTAAACGTCGAGCGCAGAAATTGAATTTCCATTGAAACATTGAATAATTTCAATTTACGGCCAAATAACGCGTTTCAGTTTATCCTCCGGTACAAATGCGATTACCGCTATAATCCTTATTCCCGAATTTCGTTCAAGATAATGCTCTCCAAAGCGTACATCTTGTATCTTTATACGTATGCAGACATAAATGCGGATGGTAAGAATAAAACCTATCACATGCCAGCCATAACTAATGCTTTTCAACTAAACACGACCAAAAATAAAAAGAGAAGCCTCTCATTGATACCGGGAGCAATCGAGCGAGAGAGTCTCTCGTAATACAGCCAATCGAGCGGGTGTATTTATCCAGTTAAAAAAGCGTCCATCCCTATAAATAATTCAAGAGCACAGGTTGGTACGATGACACGAGCGATCACGAAACACATCTAAGCCGGCGCGCACACGTATATATATATGTCGCTCTCTCAGTGGGGGGTGGGGGGGCATCTCTGTTGCGCGCGCGGCGCACGCGAGCAGCCTCGTTATGATGTGCCGGCCGCACGCCGACGATACGCTATTGATGTAAGCCACGAAAGCCCGTTCGATTATGTAAAAAAAAAAGAGAGAAAAAGAGAAGGAGTCGTAATTTGTCGCGCCGGCAGCGTCGGTCACACGCGAAACGAGAGCCCCTGCGCGCGTTGTCGTTCGAACGCCGCTTTCGCGTCTCTCGTTACGTAAGGCTCTTGGGGGTCCCTCGCCCCCCCCACCCGTCCAACCCCGCTCTCGATTTTGGGCACACTCGGTTATGTACGCGGATGCTTCCGCGTTAACGCAGTCTGATGGGTTCCGAGACCTGCCGACTGATTAGGCGCTTGCTTTTATTTGTTCGTTGCTAAATATGTTTATTTGGTTTTTAACGTGATCTGAGTGTGAAGATTAAGAAGTGCTAAACTGATTGAAAAATCAACGGTTCAAATCTAACACAGCTAAATAAGATTAAAAAAAAAAATTACGAGCAAAGAAAATGACTACGAGCGAATTTCCGAAAATCGACCAGAAACTACCCGTATGTGCACACGTTCGTATACACACTGTTGACACGGTGGATAGGTCGGCGAGCAGTCGTTGGCCGCCGACATAACGCGGGTTAGGTCATCGCGCCGATTGCCGAATTGCCAATTATTCATACCACGTCACCCAGCCCCTTCCCCCCCCCCCCCCCATCCCAAGTCAAGACACGCGAGGCCGCCAAGGATCGGCAAACTTTCTTAGGCTCGCGAAAGCAAGAAAGAAAAGCTACAGGGGGGAGGGGAGGGCAGGAGCACGCGCGCATCGCCGTCAGAACTATAGCTATATAGGCGAGTCGCGTGTGTGGGCGGGTGCGAGTACATATAGGCCCATTGGAGTATCTGGCGGCAACGGCGCTATATACTCGGAGGTGCGCGCTCCCGAGCTGGCATTTGATTGTGCGCGGATTATATTTACTTGCCGTTAAGTCGGGGGGCGGGGGGCGCCTCTCTGTATATATATATCGGCTTCATTGGGCAACCCCGCAGCGGCGAGATTAATCTCAAAGGAAATGGAATCCGAGCGGGCTGCCGATTGCGGACGGGACTTGTGCAACATCTCCCTCAGCTGCCTCCCCCCCTTCCTACCTTTTTCTACCATATAGCCTCTCTTGGTTTGGCGAATTCGGAAAAACAGCCGGGAGAGAGAGAGACCGCATCGCTGCGGCTCGCCAACGGACCAGAACACGTTTAGGGCGATTTCGTTTTCTCTCTCTCTCTCCGTTTGTTTCGCCGCATTTTATTGGCTCTCTCTCTCTCTCTCTCTCTCTACGCGCGTTTGATGGAAAATTAATCGAGTCAATTTGAGAGTGTAATACAGTCGCTATAATTATATTGCGTTATGACACATCGCCGTGATTTTTATAAGCATATGCATACATATATATTAAACGAGAAGAATTTTGAGACGTTTACGCTTCGAATGCCGGAATAACGTAACATGATTTCTTTTTTTTTTTTTTCAACTTCTCATTAGCATAAACTTAGCGTTTTAATGCCCGAAAAATTGTGTAATTGGAAATGATGATTGACGTCGAGTGCGTACGCGCGGGATACATAATCGGCGAGTTAAGGTTATCATAACATAGGGAATATCCCCCAAGCTTTCGATAGTTCATGCAAGCGCGCGCGCGTGCGTTTAAAATACGGGAACTAAAACACTCAAACAAACGTCTTGCCTTCGGCTCAAAAATACCCGAAGCTCACAAAAAAGAAAGAGCGGTGAGAAAAAAAAACCCCGAGAATAAAGAATAAAAAATAAACAGGCACAGCAAGAAAAACATACATAATTAGAAATAGTCTTACGCAAGCGACTTATAGCGCATGCAGCGATTTATCAAAAACTTGACGAGGTTTCTTTGATTCACTTGAGACGAATCGCCCCCTCCCTCCTTTTCGCTCGTCGCTGCTCGCTCGCTCGCTAAAAAACAAAAATTCCACGAGCGTACAGCGAATCGGCTCATAAATCCGGCTCGAAATTTCATTAAAAGCCTAATCGCCGTATTTAATTTGAATATCGCAACGCTTGGCAGGCACCCACCTCCCCGCGAAACTCTTGCTGTCAGTTGGAGCGTTGGCTGTAAATCATTCGCGCTGAATTTGAGGCGGCGAATCAACAAGCGATGCACGCGAGAAGCGCTCTCGTATACACGTATTATACACACACAGACACGCTATACGCGGGCCAATTCGTTCTGCGCACTTTGCTCGGCCACCTCCCTCTATATATACGTGGACGTAGGTGTGTTCCGAGCCACCCCGCACACGTGGCTTCTCTGTTCCCTCTCTCGCGTTTCAGCTTACCCTTTCTTTTTATTATTATTCCTCTTTTTCTTCAATTATTTATTATGTAAGCTGGTGGTGTGCTGGTCGGACTTTTGCCGTTTCATTTTCATTTCTCTCGTCGCTCTCCCTTAAGCGTGACGAGCGACAATTACTCTCTCTCTCTCTCTCTCTCTCTCTCTCTCTCTCTCTCTCTACATAACGTGCACCGAATGACAGGACTAATGCGTTATGAAAAAAATTGCTGCGAGAAAGAGAGGAAGCTTGGCGCGAAATTAAATGTAACGGTATACGCGCGGCGAGAGACGAAACGGACCTACTTCTACGATCTTTCTTTTTTTTTAGCTCGTCTCGCGTTTAGAATTTCGAAATGCGGCTCGGAGTCATTTTCGGTAATGACATTCACCTTTCCTTTCTCGCTTTATTGCTTTTAATTACGTCAAAATGTGATAGTTCATTTAATTAAAAAGTATAAAAACAACAACGAGACGGAGAGATTTAATTAAATGTAATAGACGCTATATATTTTTAGCGTCGGCGCGATGAGAATTTTCTAATGAAGTTTGCCGAAAAGTCGACGCTTCGGCTACGCACTTAGCAGTTTTGTGTTTTTTTTTTATTTATTAAAAAATGGCAAATTCTATTCAAACTAATTACCTTTCTCTTTGTCTAGAGAGTAGCTACACTAATAATGGCAGGCGTCCCAATTACAGCGGTTTTGCTACTTTGAGAACGAAAAATCAAATGTTAAACTAATTTCGAACTATCATCGGTTTTATATGTCAATTATTATATTATTTTTAGATACACACGAAATAGAATTTTTTTATCAATAAAATAAGTGTAAAGAGAATTTTTAGTAACTTATCGTTATTTTGAAGCTAATTTAATTTTGTACAGTTTTTACACGCGCGTGCACTAAACCAGTTGAACTGTGTCTGACTTGTGCGTTTGAGTGTAGCCCGCATACCTAACCTCACTTTTCTTGTTCGCAATAGAGACTTTATATTTCCTAGAGCACTATCTTACACACGAAATCTCGTACAATTTCCAAGTTATTCGTGTTTATGTTCCTTTTAAATAATTTCCTCTTTTTTTTCAAACAAATTTTTAATTTCGTTGATGATTAAATTTAAAACACTTGATATTATATTTACCCACTTAGCCTAATTCCAATTAATTAAAATGAAAACGTACAACTCCTAAGTATACAAGTTTTTACATTGCAACAAACAATAAAACAAAAGCACTTCGATGATCACTGACCCAATAACACGTGAAAACAAGAGCAATGCATCAAATATCTTTCAATACAATCGCAACTGCCTTCATGAAATATTAATGTAAAAGAAAGAAAAAAAGAACGAGAGAGACAGAATAAAAAATGTAACAATGCAGGCACAAATATGCGAAATGTGCGAGCACCACGTGCTCCAGTTGCGGGATGAATACACGCAAGGAACGTAAGCCTTTTCTCTCTCTCTCTCTCTCCGCTATACACCCGCACCCTCGTCTTCGTAGTCCCTTGTTCACGTATTATATACATATATACGGGCCTAGGCTTTCCGCATCGCAAACGCAGGTGCAATTTTGAAATGCAGCCGTTTGCATAATTCTCCTCGGTTATCGGAAAGTGGCCGGGGCTGATGGTGGCGAGGGGGGGGCGGAGGGAGGTTGGGGCGCTCGCGTGAATATAACCAGGGAATATGTTAATTGACTTTTGTAGTTTCATATTTTCGCCGTGGATAATTGGACGAAAGCGCACGAATTTTCGCGTTTCGCGAAGCGCTTGTGTCACGGATACATGTGTGTGTGTAGGTGCATAATGCAGTGTTGGACAGAAGTGGGTTTGCCGGCTAGGCACTCAAGCGCCAGGGCAAACTTGTCTATCGCACGTTATGCGTATTTGCATTTGTCTGTAAGCGAGTAGAGTAGTTATAAACGCGAGACTTTGCCCGAACGAGATAAGAATTGTTTCGCGCCGTTCGCTTTTGTCACAAGAGCTAAATATATTGTATATACGCGCTGGAAGGAGGAAAGAAAATTTTTGTAATTACAAGCTTTTTTTTTTGAATGACGTTTACTATTTTTTTTTTTTTAAATTTTTTAAATATGCTATTGCTGTTAAAATAGTGTGTATGCAGCGCGTTGGACTAAAAGAAAATTATGATTAGGAATTGAGATAAGTTAACCTCGTTCTACGGCAGTATAATTACTATTTAAGGCCTTGCGGTAAAGTTTCGAGTTTGTCTTGAATTTTATTTCTTTTTTTGCAAATTTTTCATGTAAATTAGGCGTACGCGTTATATTAATACGAAATTAGGAGCATCGTTTGTTGCACATAAAAAAGAACGTGACCTAACTAGCGGATCTAATGGAATACAGTTAAACAATAAATGTAGTAAAATGTTTACAGCCCCTATTCAATTTAATTGTACAGTCGAACAAACCTACACTTTGATTTACCGAAAAAACGGAAAGTAATGCAGGTGCAATGACTGTCAATTTGCACTCATCAGTTTAACAAGAAAAAGGCTTAAATTACGTTACAAGTGGACTGATACACGCCAAATATCCTCCATATTAAAAATTAACACCATTGCAACGCAACGAATTGAACTTTCTTTCAACAGCACACCCAACGACACTCCCAAAAAGTGAACAATTTTTGTTTTTTTTTTCAACTCCGCACAAGATCACTTTAAATTATAAAACGGTAAGAAACACAGGGTTGCGCGGGCGCGCGAAAAAACTGGAAAAGCAAAAATTTTTCATTAATGAATCACGAGCAGAAGGCGAATCCGCGGGGCCGGGTAGAGATGTAGAAAGCCCGAGGGCCGAGCAACACATCCCAGACCTACTTTCGTCCACAGTAGCACTTGTATATCCACACCCCTCCTTGCAGCCATCATCATCGTAGAGAAAAAGAGAGAGAGAGAGAGGAACGTTTCTCTCTAGCAATGCATTAGCAGCTCTCTCGCCTTTTCGGGAGAGAAATAAAATCACGCCCGAAATTCTAGCATAGCCCTCTCCCTCTCTCGTCCTAAGATAACCCCGAAAGCCACTATCTTCCCCCCTACTCCGACGAGCAAGCCCACAAGCGTATACGCGAGAGCGTGCACTAGACCGCGTGATATCGCTCACAGAGAGCTCGCGTCTCCACGAACAAGGCCCGTTCTTGGCCGCATCCTCTCTGCCAGGTGGCCGCCGAGCCAGCCCCCCCCCCGCCCTCGTCTACAGGGTCCATAGCCCGGCCTCGAGAAGTTGCCCGGGAGCTGTCAGTTTTTGTTTAAAGGGCTAAGGCGCTCCGGAGAGGCGCTAGTATGGCGTCAGACTCAATAATAAACTCCGGCGCCGCATCGGGCCGTCAATAATTGAGAAGCCCGGGGTGGCCTCCTCGGCCGCGAACGCGCCGCGGGGGAGGAATTTTCATGTGGCCCCTTTGACGGCGGGGGCGGTGCCAGCAGCGCTGCTGGGGCTAGCCAGCAGCCGCAGCAGCATCAGGCACTCTCTTTCTCTCTCTAGCCACCCTGCTCGGGGCCCGGGTTGCCCCCTTCGCCCCCTGCCGCGCGTGTCCCGCTACTATACCCGTTATCGAGCGAGCAAGGGTGAAAGAAGAGGGACGAGGGGCGAGGAGGGATGATGCTCGAGGGGGGCAGAGGAGGGCGAGAGCGGGAAGGGGGGGGGAGACCGGGCGGGCTGTCAACATGTGTCAGTGGGCGCGTTGGCCCCGATTCCCTGGGCGCCTCGCGCGGGCTCGTCCTTGAGCGGGGCCGAGCCGGAGCACGAGAGCCGCAGGGGGGTGGCCGCCTCGGTGTCGAGAGCAAAGAAACATGGAGGCTGCTGGCTGCTGATGCTGCTGCTGGCGCGGCTGATGCCAGCCGGGCGGGGGCGGGTGCGCCGCGGGAGCGTCGCTGCCGCCGCGGCCGTCGTCGTCGCCACTGCCGCTAGTGCCGCCTCGGGGCGACTCCGCCACTCGGGGGAGATGGGAGAGGGGTGGGGTGGGGTGGAGGGGGAGCTGGCTGGCCCAATGCTCGCGAGCGGCGGGCCTAGCAGTCGACGGAGGCCCGGAGAGTGTCCGTCGGCGGCCTCGCGGGGGTGTGGATGTGCTGGGGGGGGGCCGAGGGCCCGTACTCACGCGGCGATGCTCTTGGACAGGGGCCACCGCTCCATGTTGGCTTGGTACTTCATGTTCTCGATCTGCCTCCTCAGTGCGTCCTTGTCCATGTTGGCGAGTACACTGGGATCCATGGTTACAGCCGCACCCCCCTAAGCGTCCGGCTGGCTGGCTGTGTAAGCGTGTGCGCGCGTCGGTGGGTGGGTGTGCGTGCGCCGCTCGGTGCCGCCGACTTAGCCGCCGCCGCCGCCGCCGTTCGCCGTCGACGCGACGACGAGGAGGACGTATACGAGAGCGAGAGAGACGCAGCCGCGCGAAACGCCGGCGGAAAGCGCTTGCGCGCTCCTCTTGCCTCTCCTCCTCGGCTTGCGCTCCTTCTCCCTCGCGCTAACGCCCCGGCTCCTCTTTGGCACCTGCTCCCTCGGCGCGCTCTCCTTCTCTTTCTCTCTCGTGCGCTCCTCTTGCCACCCTCGGCGCTCTCTCTGCACAGAAAATCAATATCTTTCAAAGCAGATGTAGGAGTCGACGCCGCCGCCGCCGCTACCACCACCAGAGCGACGCCGACGCCGTGTGTACATGTGCGGGTGCGCGCGCGCGCTTCTGCTCGTGGCGACGTACGCACAGACGCGAGGGGAGTCGCGGAGAGTAGCCGAAGAGCGTCGCGGCGGCAGGAGCCACAAGTGCCCCCCAGCTCTGCGCGCGCGCTCTCTCTCTCTTCTCTCTTACCCTCCCCCGCTATAAAGACGTCGTCGACTCCCCTGCTACACGTACAGAAACGCTTATACACCTATACAGAGACGAGAGAGCGTTTACGTCCGGGCGTGCGCGCTCCGGAGCTTGCGCGCTTGAATTCGAGCGCTTTTCTCTCTCTCCCTCCCACTCCGTCCAATATACACGGCTTCGGTCAACCCCTCGCGCGCGACTCTCGTGTATAACGGACACACACCCGCGCAGTGTATAGCGCTCTGCTGCTGCTGCTCGCTAAGCTGTTTATCGGCGGAACATTGCGCGCGAGACACCTACAGGCGATTCGCCGCTGTACGATATATCGGCGGGAGATCTCTCTCGCTCCCCGATGCAGATGGTAAAAGCCCCCGGAAAGCGGGCTCTTTCTTTTCCGTACTCCCGCAGCCGGAACATTTTATCGCGAAGCTACAGGCCGTCGTGTAATGAACTTGCATTATGCCTACAAAGAGCTCTGCCCTTTAAACGCTGGTTAAAACAAGTGGATTAAGGCTAGCTAAGAAGAGCTGCTGCTGCTTATTAAATTATCAAATTTGAAATTCACGTTTAAAGAGCAGCGCACGATGTAGAGAGAATGAGAGCCTAGGAGAGCGAGAGGGCGTACGGAAGAGGGGCCCCCACTATAAATAAATGCTCTTTGAAACCAACAACGCGTTCCGGCTGGCTCTTGGGCGCGCGTCAAAGCCAGCCGACGGGGGCGATTCTTTGAAGTCACTTGGAGCGTGTATACACAGGCGCGGGTGTATCTAGCCGAGGCAGGCGCGCGCGTGCACCGTTTAAAGAGCCATGGGCCTCTGTACGAGCGCGCTTATATTGCCCTCTCTCTCTCTCAGCGATACGGACACGTTTTCCTCGGCCCGTTAATCCCGAATTAACGTCTGATAAATTAAGTCTACTTTGGTAATCGTGATGAATTTTTTTTTTTGGAATGTTTTTTTGAAATCGGAAAAATCGAGCTTTATAACGATTTGCGGATAGGAGGTGATCGCGATAATTTTGTCATTTATCTCGCGGCTTCGCCGAAATACGAGGCTCATTGTCAAGGTATGTCTTTGATCACAATGGAAATGAGAGGGGTCACGTCGTCCCAACGAAAATGACCGGTAAGAAACTCGGTTCGGTCGAAATCGCTCCCGCTGACTTACGCCTCGCGCAACGATTAGACCCGATTGCGTTAGCACCGATATACAAGCATACATTGACCGCTCGACTTTGTTAAATAGCATCAGGATCGGACACTCGGCGATATACATTTACGAGGGCGAGCGTTTTAATTTCGTTAGGTTAAGATCGTTTTTCTTTTCTTACGAGGCTCTCATTGTCGTTCGCTCAGAGGCTTGTCGTTAGCGAACTACACAGCTATAAGATGGACGAGCTTTTATTAGTCGGCCGAACAATGAACAATTCGATGCTTTACAAATGCGCTCGTAAATTAAGGGAAGGTAAAAAATAGCGAACGGAGTATTGTTAAAGCCCCGAGGATATTGGGAACATGTGTTTCGAGGCAAATTAAAAATCATTACACGACTTTGTAGAACACCGATAATCTTGTAAGATGTGTAATTTATCGTAGGAGGGGTTATGTAAAAGTTATACCTTCGGACTGGGCAGCCGAATTATTTTATTTGTCCTTCTCAGCTGCGCCTTTCGAACGACTTTTCAAACTCGTTTTCGTATAAGGAAAATTGCAAAGAATAGATAGATTTTCGCGGCAAACGCGTATATATGTACGTATGGATTTTTTCGTTAAATCGTTAAAGCTATAAACATGTTTTCGTCGACGGCAAAAAGCTTGTCTCCCCCCAAAAAAGTGGAAAATCACCGAAAATTCAAAAAACCTCGGAAATCGATATGAAACTTGCGTTTTCGCGGAAAACAGACAAAGAGAGGGAGAGAGACATATAAAGTTCGACAGATACGCGAGAGCGAGTATAAAGTTTAGCTTGCGCCACGGAGCGAGCGCATGAATTTCAAATTACCTCCTCGAAAACTCGGCGAAAAGTTGGATATCCTGGGGGAAAAATCCGCGGAAAACAATCGTTGGTGCTGCGTTGGAATAAGTGCGCTCGCCTGATACCCTGAGAGCTGGGTTATACTGGCTCGGCTCCGTGCGGCGTTGGTCCACAACTTGCCCTCGCGTAGGTCAGAGTAACTCTGAGGCAACTCGGCTCTTGCAGGGTTTCGCGATTCGTTTATGGAAACCCCGCAGGGCCTAGAAAATCTAATTAAGCCCGAGAGAGAGAGAGAGAGAGCCGACGGCACGTATTTTCTTCCATCGGACACCTACACACATTGTCTATTACTATTAAAACGCAACCGAACGAGAGCGAACAATATTTCTATGGCATCAATTTCGATGCGGCCACACCGCTCGGTCGATGGAAAAATTTAGCTTTTACACCGAGACCCTTCCTTCGAGACTTAGGCTTATGTAAACTCTATACTTTTTTCTCTGGGTTTTCTGATGCTCTCGGGATGATGACATTTCTACGAGATAATTGAGTTAACGAAACATGTAGCGAGCTTGGATATGTACGTGGACGATAACATTTGAGTGCTACTAATATCTTTTTTTTATGTGCTTTTAAATAAACTATTTTGAATTGTAATTTATAATTTTTTTTGGTATTATGCTTTTTGATTGTTGGAAAAATTCGAATAGTTTCAATACTGTGATATTGAATATTATAATGTACTCTCGCAAGTAACATTTTTGTCGATTATTTATTAATAAATTCGTTACGGAAAATTAAACTAAACTAAATAATAATGTTTTCTATAAAACACGCACTTCCAACGTTCCGTCGTTTGAATTGTTCAAAATAAGTTACCTCGTGTCGGTAAATGAATACACTGCTTTATTAATGTCGAACTCTGAATTTGAGAGTTGAAATTTATTTTCATAGTTTTTTTACGAAGGACACTTTTACAATCACATTAAAAAATTCATTAACGATTGAAAAAAAAAGAAAATCTTTTTATATGTTACATTTACAGTCTTTGAAAAATAATAAACTGATATACGTGAACATTTAGGATTAAAAACAATTTTGCAACAACAGTTTTAACTACAACTGCAATTTTATTACAACTCTGTATATAAATACTATATATATATATATTTTTATACCAAATATTTTTTAAAGAATATCTTCTTATCACAATTGTATCTAACAAGGCGAATAATCAAAATTATAAAAAGAAGAAAAACAAGTTAATATGATAAGTTTACTTAAATGGAAATTATAAACGAAAAAAAACGTTTTAGGCAGTACAATAATAATGTACGAAAATATACTATACAATATCACGATCTAAATCAATTGGCCGTATGAAGTAACAGTCGACTTATTGTAAATTGACGCAGCGCAATTATTGCTTTTATGAATTCCTGCGATAGATTTTTTCGAGAAATTTGAAGAACAGATCGTGAGGAAGGCCCCGCGATATCTGTTGAATGTGAGTATTCATGAGATTGTAGCTCTCCTCCTCGTAAACCGAATACGTCAATGGTAATCCCAAATCGGTATACAACTGTTTGACTTTGGCAATTTTTTCCGGCTCGTCCACGCCATAGCACTCCTAAAAAAACACACACCGGCCAATTCAATAAATTTCTTTCTTTTTTCCATCAAATCCTTCTATTCTTCCATCGATTAAATGCAAAAACGTACCTCCAAAATGCTTCTTTGCTCCCTAGTGGCTCGTTGCAGAGCAACGACGATGAGCCACGAGCACTTGCCCTCCTGGATATCGGTGCCCTGTTTACCCGTGACCTCTGGATCGCCAAAGCAGTCGAGATAGTCGTCTTGCACTTGGAAGAAGTGTCCCATCTCGAGTAGAATCGTCTTGGCTTGTCGGTGAACCTCCGGATCCTCAATGCCAGCCTATCGACGCCAAACGTTACCAGCTGCTCTCTCAGCAAATAATCACAGGACGACTGGTAAAACGATACTCACAAAGTACATAGCCAACTGAACGGGAAGTACGAACGAGTAATAAGCCGTTTTGTATTTGACGATCGAGTTGTAGCGGTCCATGGTGAATAGACCGAGATTCGGCTTTCCGCCGAAATTCGTCGCTAGCAAATCCAGGGTCTGGCCCATGGTCGTTTTCAGGGTGTTCTGCAAAACGTTTGATACCATTGGCCTCTTTTATCTGCCATTAGTCCGCGTGCGTACCGTACCTGGTGAAAGGTCTCGATGAGATCAAGATAGCAGGGCTGCGACCTGAAGTGCGTGCGAAGCAGCTGGTAGATGGCCTGCTCGAGGAGTATCCCATCGTTTATGGCGGCTAGTCCGATGCCGTTCTGTCGGTACCAGCACGGCTGGCCACGGCGCGACTCCGAGTGGTCCATTATGTCGTCGAGCACGAGGAAGAACGCCTGCAGCTAAATGTTCCAAGCCAGACGCACAGTTAGTAAAGTGAATTACCTTGGGAGGGGGGGATAAGGGGGGCATAGACTGATCGACGAGCTTACCATTTCGACGCACCAGCCGAGTATCCGGGCCAGCCGGATATTCTCCTCGGTCAGCTGGTCCAGGGGGGCGAGCTTACGGTAGGCGTAGACTAGCGAGAGGCCGCGGTTCTTCTTGCCGCTTGGTACGTTGTACTGCAGTACCTGGACGAAAATATTCATATTTTTTGTCCTGCTCGTTAGTTCGTTCGATTGCATTGGGAAATGTGTTTTCGAAGAACGTATGATTTTTTTTTTGTTTACACGTTACGATTATCGATTGTGTCTATACGACGTGCGCGCGTAAATATTACAAGAGAAAAACGTCGACGATAAGATGAGCGATTGATTTACAGTGTATATCGGAGCGTGACCTTGACTTTCAAACGCGAGCGCGATGATTTGATAAAAACGACGAGCCTGGTAAAAAGTTGCGCAGGTCCGATATTTTTCCAACGTAACGCGCCTCGCGCCCACGATATATTACTATACGAGTCAGAAAAAAAGCAATTTTCCTTTTATAACTTCGAGCTTACAGCTCCAATCGTCGTATAGCTTCGCCAGCGCAACGCGCTCGTTTAATCACTTAAAAGCCATCGGAACAAATTGAGATCCACTCGAGCGTACGTTCCAACCGACCCGTCTCTCTATTTCTTGCTCTCTCGAGCCGTTTAAATGACTATCAACTCGGTAAACAGAGGTCGAAATCTAAATATATATTCCTCAAAAAAGAAAAAGCAAATAAATAAAAGCACGAATCCGGCATACCTTGGCGAGCCACTTGGTCGCATCAGGGACGTCGAGGTGTCGTCCGGCATCGGTAAGATCCCGAACGACGTCCGGCCAGACGGCCATCATTTCCCTGCTCTCGTCCCTCGTCGTCACAACGCCGCTCGTCTGTGCCATCGAGTACACGCTCCGGACGCCCGTGGCTGACCTGGAAAAAAAACGTGTCGTCAGTGTCAATTGAATGACCGGAGAGCTATAGCGATTGGAAAGCGCCGGGGACGTCGGGTCGTTTATGGAAAATTTAGAAAGCACACCGGAAACGCACCGGAGGATGCGCGCGCGACTGTATTCCGTCGTGATTCGCGGGGTGGGATGAGAAAAAAAAGTTGTTTTTTCTCTCTACTCCGTCGCACTTATCGCGATGTATGTACCATTATTGCTCGCTTCATGCGCACTTTAGGCCTGCCTTTGGAAATTCAATCGGTGCACTTGGATGTAATATTTACCTCGGCCGGTCTTGCTCGAACGGTTTATCGATATACCACGGAGTAATGCGCAAACACGTTAATGCGTTTACCAAAGAGGGGGGGGAGGGGGAAGTCTCCTTACATCCAGAGGACGTACGGAGGAGCGGGTAACCCTATAGCTTAAGATAACGGAAACTCGCCAAGATGAGCGAGGCTAACTGAAAATTTAACGCCGAGCAAGCGTAACTTTATACGTAGCTCGGGTATTATGATGGTAATGGTAACAGTTGGAAAAAAAAAAAGAAAAGGCTCAGCCTTTTCACACGGAGTGTGCATTATAATACTTATTCCCATCCCCTCCCCTGCTACACATTGCTCTCTATTCTTATCCTAATCAAGTATGCACAAAGACTTGGTCGTTCGCGGCGCAAATGTTAATCTCCGTTATTTTTAGCGTCGAGATATACTCGGAATCCTTTAAAATATCAGTGACGTTGGTACCACTCGAACAAAAAAAAGTCGAGGGTACAAAAAAAAAAAAGATAAACAAAGAAGCAAATCGAGTCGCGAGCCACTCGACGGAAATAAATTAATCCTTCTACGTCCATTCGCTTCTCTCGATAGTTTAATCATTCTTTTTAATCTTTGACTTTGAGAATAGCGAACTTGATGAAAAACGCTATGTTTTTGTTTGCCTGTAATACATACGTTCACAATTATATAAAGATAAAAACGCAGAGGTGGAATTGTTGTTGTGGCAATTTTTATTCGACAGCGACAGATCCTTACTCATTTTCGCATTAGCGGCAGAAACGTGATTTCTAAGGCGAATAATCAGTGCATTTCGGAAAACAATTCGCCTTGTTTTGCATGATTATGCGTTTGAGGAAGCTCACACAGCGATTGAATACGACGCGAGAAAGATAAGTCGCGCGTGAGCAATGCAGCTACCGACTCGTTCTTACAATTGCAGCAACGAAACATTCGAAGCAGGCGCTGATTAATAAAAAAAGTTTAACGATTTCGCGCAAACAAACGCCTTAAGCGCTGTATACGATTTTCTTCGTTCGCTCGTTGAAATATAACCAAACGTATAGTCATTCTTTCACTTTCAAGTAATTAGAGTAGCCAAATCGAAGCAATTAGCTGAACAATGGGCAATCGAACGACACATAAATAGCCGGCTAATTAATGAATAATTAACACCGACTCCGTTTATAAGCTGCCATTCCACAGCGATTAAAACGTAGCTCGATTCTAACGGGATGAGCGAAAAGAAAGACGAACCGAGTTATCAATTCGAAGGTGCGCGCACGTGCCGGCGAGATATAATATGCGCGCGTCAAGCGAGAGCGTGACGCTATTAGCCGAAGAGCGTTGTTATGTATGCCGGGCATCAGCTGAGCCTCTCGCTGCCGGAAGGCAGAAATTCATCGCGAAGGAGAGCACACGCTCTGCCCTATAAGCGAGCCGATTGGATGACCCTCTCTGGGAATTATGTAAGACGACTCTCGATAAACGAGGAGAATGTGGACCAAGAGAGAGATAAGGCGAATAACTGAAAATAGCGAATAGAACATTTCGTAACGCGTGTATCGCTGGAATTTGTGGATAGTTTTAAAGTCGACGATGACCTGGAAGCGAATTTTTTTTAAAGGATTCGAGATACCCGAGGTGAATGTTAATTGTAGGGTCGATTGTTCGATTCGCGAATAATTTGTATGCTGAACAACGGGAGTTGAGGATAAAACGTAGTTTCGGCAGGAATTTTGTAGGGAAATTCATTTTGGATGACACAGAGAGAGTCGTTTTATCTAATCGGAATATCGAACGCTTGGAAAAAAAACGAGAAAGAGAAAGCCTGCAAGAAATATGTTTGCTAGGATTTTTAACGGCTGTATGCGCACGTGCGCGTTTCCACTCGGAATAGAAAGTTCAAATATGAATGATGTTTAAACATGGGGGAAAAATGATGTACGTGATTTTGGGAGAAATAGTAGGAAAACAGAATGTGAGTCAGGTGTGATTAAAAAATTAATGCGCAATCGAAGTAATTTTATTTTTCTATAATTAAATTATTACAAGTGCTTGAACTCAAGATCGAATGCGTATCTCTTGAAATCTACTTATCGGTGAACAACAAGACTCATCAACATCAAAACACGCGTCGCGGGGGCTTACGCTGCACGTGCGCGCAGGTGTACTTAAAAGCCGCGTGATTGTGTGTTGCCTGACACTTGTTGATCGCGAAAAACAAAGGCATCTCGCGATTAATCGAACAAAACACGCGACCGCTTTAAAACTCGTCAATCATCGCGCGCGTCGACAAAGAAAACTCGCTCTCACTCTGAAATTCAGCCTTTTTGCAGCTCGACTTGAGAAAAACAACGAAACTGATAAGGCAAAAAGCGCATCGCGTCGCCCGCAATAAAACTCTCGAGCAGGTGTATTATAGGTAACACGAAAATACAGCGAACTCCTTCGAAGCGTCGCGCAGCGTTTATATTATTTTTTCATCGCGAGGATTCGCAATTGCATATACGACATACAACGCGTAACGCTCACTTTTCTCCTTTATCCTTACAACGGTTTGACCTTGGCTTCTCCGCTTATTTTCACGCTCTAAAGTGCCTCGTTCATTGTTAATTATCAATAAATTTGCGTTACTGCTGTTATTCCGTCTCTATCGCAATCTGCAAATTTCGCAGGCGGCCACAATTAAGCGGTAGCGAAACGGTAGTCGTTACAATAAAAAAAAAGCCCGGGGAGCCGTGCATAACGCGCTTATCAGCAAACGAACAGAGAGCGAATCGTAAATATACCGGAGGCGAACGTAAACAAGGAGGCGTGCGCGCGCTGCGCCTGCAGAGCAGGTGATTCGAAATACGCTCCGATATATATACGAAAGCGTCGTTGGAGCAAACAACGAAGAAAAAACAACAACAACACCGATCACACGAGCTAATCGATAATCGAAAAATCTACGCAGTTGGAGGTATATGACAAAACGAGTGGAATAAACAAGTAGCCGCAGAGGAAGATGAGCGTACGAGGGGGGGAATAAAGACGAGCTTACCGGGCCTGGGGTGCTTTGGGCTCATGCCTGCTGGACGTAGTGCTGCTGGCTGCTGCTGCTTGGACACCGGCGAGACTCCGGCGCTCGAGGAGGCCGCGCGCCTGGACCGCGACTCGAAACAGCCCGGACGTACACCGGCCCGAGGACATGATCGTCACTCTTGCTTTCTCTCTCTACGGGGGGCACACGCAACAAGCGCTTCTTTCTCGCGCCTCCCTGGCGCGCGCTCCACTCGGCACGTACGCACTCGCGCGTGTCAACTCTCCTCTTCTCTCTTTTTTTTTCGTTTTTTTTCTCTCGCTCTCCGTTATAACCTCTAGGGCAAGAGAAAGAGCTGCAGCCTACGCACACGCTCGATCCAACTCTCTTTAATCTCGGGCACAGGCCAAGAGAGAGAGGAGAGTGAGAGAGATAAACCGGGCCCTCTCTCGTTTTTGATCCTACGACGCGTCGAGGAATTCGACAGTCGGAGGTGCGGTCCTCCCGAGAAATTTCGGAGCGAAAGCTGAGGAGTAGCTGCTGCTGCTGCTGGAGCGCGCGCCAAAGCTGGAATTCCACTGGCGAGGCTCGTTCTCTGTGCTCGCGCACCGGCCCCCGCGTATAAACATATACACTGGTGTAGGACGACGAGGAACGCTGGCGAAGGGGGGGGCGTCCGCAAACCGGCGGCTGGTGTGTTGATAAATAGATGAGCCGCCGCAACCGCTACAACCGACGCTCATGTGGAACAGCAGCAGTGTGTGCAAATACATACGCGTATAGTTTGCCTTTTTGCAAATTTATGGCTTCGGTGATTAATTTTCGTTTAATCTTTTCTCTGCTGACTCGTTTTATTTTTTTTTCTTTTCTTTTAAACGTGCTCGCTTGGAATTTTTAAAGGCGAGATTTATCGAGATTGGGGTCAAATTAATTTATCATATTGTTTTTCATCCTCTGAGAAATTGTGGAAAATTGGATTCATTAATTTAGCTTTAACTATTGTAATTTGTAGTGTTTCTTTTTTACATGGATTTTAAAGATCTAATAAAGATTGGATAATTATTTTGTTATTTATTTAAATACGTTAAATTTTGTAATGTATTAACAAAATCTAAATATTCTTTAAAGATGGGTCTTTATAAAATTTGCATATATAATGATTAAAATGAAGATATAGGAGCAAAATTATTGTTACAAAATACTCCCACATTTTTTTTTAATATAGTTGTCTTAGCATAGTTAAACAACTATTAAGGAATACAATTTTAATTTATAAGATTGTATTTAATATGTAACTTGAAATGTACAGGCAATATACAACAGAATTTATCTGTCACTTAAATCTACCAGAAAATGATTTATTTTTCTCAAAGAATAATTTAATTATTCATTGTGTTAAAAATTACTTTGGTTTTGCATTACTTGATGGAGCAGGTAGTCTGTATGATTCCATTTCCACAAAAGTGTCAGCAAATGAGTCTACATGATAGCAGAAATATTCTGGGTTTTTGTATTCCGAGTTTTTTTGGGAACCAGCAAATCCTACAGCTGCAATAAAATCATATTTAAATAAATAACCCAAGTAAATATACTTTTAATATCTAAAATAAACAAAAACTCTAAATTAGATTAAATTTATGAGTATGAGAAAGCAGTTATCATTTCAGCTTTATTTACTATTTATGTTGTTAAATACACTAATAGAGTCATATAAATTTTAACCCAATAAATATATTAATGACACTTACGGCAGTCAGGAACAGAGACAACTTTACTGCTGACTCCAGGTACATCTGGTATAGTTTTAGGTTGAGGAGGGCTTGGAGGACTAGATTGACCAGGTGTATCAGTCGTGTAGTTTCGATTCAACAAAACACTGCTTCTCTAAAAAAAAGTGCATTACAAGGTTAAATTCTCTAAATAAAATCCAAATGTAAAGTCAATACAATAAATAGGTTAGTCAAGATTTTATAACGAACAAATGATTGTAAACAAAGTTAGGATAATTGTTGAATAAAATCGACTTGATAAGTTGAAAATTTAAGTACCTGGGGAACGAGCCGCGCTCCAAGGACCCGAAGCATCTTCGCGGTACGGCCTCGCGAAGGTATATCTCACTTGAAAAAATTTGTCTCTCGCTGTAGAAGCAAGAGCAGAACACAAAACCCCAGCAGACGAGCAGACCAGCAATATTGAACGTCCTCATCGACTCTGCCACTGTAGACGGCGTGTGATTGGCTGGAGGACGCAAAGCCGAAGACTCATTGGCCAAGATTACATAATGCGCACAGCTGACCGAGTGGCAGGGTAGTGGATCAGGCTGCTCCGCTTCCTCTTCCCCTCCGTGGAAAGGTAATGGTTAAAAGAAAAACATTTTTTCATAGTGCGATTGTTGGAGGGTATTTTATAGAAATTGTCGTTTGAACGTGGTGTACCCCGCACTCTACGCTTGTTGCTCGAGCCGCAGGTTTTTTCTTTTTCCAAAGCTCTATCTTCTTTATCAGATGGATAAATTTGTGAACAACAGTTTTTCGTAGTTATTCGTTGAATTCTTTTGTTTTTCGGTCGAAACCTTTGTAATTGTTGTTTTTGTCACGATGAAAATGGCGATGAAAGATGGAACAATTAGTTCTGATACTGTTTGCATAGTTATATATCAGGAGCACTGACTTAACCTGTAAGATTTTTGTTTTTAATTTTCAGGAGCAATCATGGGTATTATACTTGAGTGGCTATGGAGTCACGAATACTATGCCAAACCGGAAGGTCAAGATCCAGTTGGGAAAGTATTTGGATTGGCTAAATATGGAATTACTTTGGGAGGATTCTGTGCACTTTATGATTGTTGCTTAATATCGAAAACTACAAATTTTAAACAATGCTTGAACACTGTTGGATTTTGGGTAGTGCCCCTGGCGGGAATGTGCTTTTCTTTTTCATCAGTTGTTTTTATTTTGAATAATGTACGGCACAAAGATGACAAATACAATTACGTTGCTGGAGGTATGTTAAATGTTATATTACAATTATAAAAATTTTAAGACTTAAATAAAATTTACTTGTTTTTTGCAATGTTTTCTACTAATAAGTTAGAGAAATACTTAATTATTGTTTGTTTATACAGTTGGAGCCGCTACGTATGTGTTGGAGCGTTGGGTCAAAAACCGTACCATTTCCTTAACCACAGGTTTCCTAATGTGCCTGTATGCAATTATCAAGAAAGATCAAGTGTTCTATGGCTTGCGCCCAATGACTGAACCAATGCAAGATATTAACCGCTGGACTGTCCCCTGGAGAAATCTTGAGCACCGAAATTATCTTTCTCCTCCAACTTTCAAGCATGATAAAGAAGATTATTACAGAAACTTTTAAATTATGCAGTAATTTGTTAAACTCCAAAATTTTACAAAGAACATTAATTAGCACATGTAATAATATTAAATAAATAAAACCGTTACTATAATTTTATGACTTGTAACTTTATTCGACATGTCTTAGCATCTAAAACCTATGATTTTATACAAAATAGTTATGACAATTTATATACTTATTATAAAACATTCCAAATGAAGTCTGAATTCATTCTCATGTGAGCGTTTCACCCTTTGTCACCTGAAAATTCATCATAAAAGTTACGAAAAACCACATCAATTCTCCCAGTATAGACATAAAAGCAGTACACTTACACAAGCTTCCAAGTATTCAATTTTACGCTCCAGCGTCGTTAGTCTCTCATTAAGAACAGCCAGGCGCGATCTGCAGGACATATCTACCGAAAAGAAAAGTCAATAGTGTCAATTCAATCTGTCAAACAGCCAATACAGTGTTGAATCAGTCAGGATTTTAACCTGCCTGCGACTCACCGAACGAATTGAGAAAGTCAGTGATTTTCTTGATGCTGCCGGTGATGACCTCGATGTACTCTCGGTTCGCCCAATCCTGCTGGATCTGCTTTTGGATGGCCTCCCGGTGCGTCGCCGACATTGTCCGGTCGTTTAGCTGCCAAACTCGCGCAAAGTGTCGAATCGGACTTTGTTTTCCTTTGTAATTGTACAGGCAGGGTCTGGACGAGGGGGGTGTTGGAAATCGGAGTCGGACAGCGATGCTCCAAAGAGCAGACGCGAGCGACGGCAGAGCCGCGCCTTGGCGCTGTCGCGAAACTCTTTTGATTTTCCAGAAAATACGATCGGCGTCCCGCGTAACAAAGTGCGTTCGCTATTGTGTTTTTCTCAAGTTTTTCCAAAAGCCCACTATACTTATACGCTTATCGCTTGGATTATTTTCAAAGTTAAGCGACGAGACTTGGTAATTTTGGGACGATCTCGCGTGACGCAAAGAGACAACAAGTTGCCGACCAAGTTGACGAACTGAATCGAGTTTGTGCTCCGATCTCGATCGCAAGTTTCCCGGTTTGTTACGATCGAGCGACTCCGTCGGCTGCTTATACTTTTTTTTGTTGTTTTGATCACTTGCCAATGCACCCGTTGGACAGATCAGTCTGAACTTCTCATAACCTCTACTCGGCAAACACTGGGCATATGCAAGTATACATCAGTATTTTGAAACGACTGCTCTCTTGTCAGGTGCAGTCACTAAATTTTGACAGACTATTTACCAAAGTCTATCTTTTCGTGTTATTGTTGCAACTGTTTACATAACATTAATTTTTCGCTTGTACATTGAAAAAAGCTTAGCATTTCGGCGTTGTGGCAACGTGTACCTTATTTATCGTTCTCTATACAATAATTTAATAGAAATTTAAATATTTTCATGAGCATTACAAATTCTTGCTCCATACGGTACATTTATATCGCAGTCACTGTTTACAGAGCTACATTTTGCTTCAAACTTTAACATTCATCTGCTGTGATTTAACAGGGTTCTGCATGTTTGTGTTTTAGATCATTGACAAAATCATTACATCAAACCTGTGAAGAAGTTAGTTCATGTTATGATTTTGGGACGATGTTGCGTTCAAACAATACGTCTGGTCTCTGATGTTTCTAAACAATGCATTAATAACAGGAGCAGAGGAGTGACCTTTCTTGAATGTAACATCAAGTAAGTGTATCATACCATTTTTGTACTTTTTTAATTAATGCTCTTATGTTTAAAATTTTTATTGAGTAATATAACTTTCAAGCGAATCTTGTTAATATTAAAGATATTTTTCAAAGTACTAATTTTAATTACTAACAAAGTAATCATCTGTATAACAAAATCTTATTGAAATAAAATTTTATTAAATTTTATTTGTATTAATAAATTTATCAATAACAACTTTTACTAATATTAATTGGGTACTTTATTATGTTTTGAGAATTTATTAACAAAAGTTCTTTAGCGGGAAACAAACTCCTCTACTGTCACTGCACATACACAGAAGAATGGCATCAACATCAACAGACATGGGAAACAAACAAAACAAATTAGCCTTTGAAAAATCTCCTTACCTTTTACAACATGCCACAAATCCTGTGGATTGGTATCCATGGGGTCAGGAAGCCTTGGAGAAAGCCAAAAAAGAAGATAAATTAATTTTTCTGTCTGTTGGCTATTCCACTTGTCACTGGTGTCATGTAATGGAAAAAGAATCTTTTGAAAATTCTGAAATAGCAGAAATTATGAATCAGCACTTTATAAACATTAAAGTTGACAGAGAAGAAAGGCCTGATATTGACAGAGTATACATGACATTTATTCAGGTAAAACAGGTTTTCACAACAAATTGAAAACTTATAATTAATGTAAATTTTCTTATTTTATTATTTTCTATGGTAGTCAATTTCAGGACATGGAGGATGGCCTATGAGTGTTTTTTTGACACCAGATCTAAAACCTGTTACAGGAGGAACTTATTTTCCTCCAACTGATAAATATGGACAGCCAGGCTTCAGGAAAATATTGCTGAGTGTAGCAACAAGAGTATGTATTTGACAACATATTTTATTAAACAAATTATTTTAAACTTATTAATGGTTCATAATTAATTTTAACTATTTACAGTGGAAACATAATAAGCAAGAATTAGTAACCTCTGGTTCAAAAGTACTTGAAATCTTAAAACGTTCTGCCAATTCAAAAACTTCAAGTGAGGTATAAACTCTACTTAATTTATTCTAAAAATTTTATAAAATTGAAAGATCCTATAAAAAATTTGATTATTCATTTAAAGGATAATGTTTCACTTGATTGTGTCACTACTTGTGTTAAACAATTAATGAATGGATATGAATTCAGATTTGGAGGATTTTCAAGAGCTCCTAAATTTCCTCAACCTGTTAATTTTAATTTCTTATTTTTAATGTATGCAAGGAATCCAACATCAACAATAGGAACACAATGCTTGAATATGTGTGTATATACTTTAACAAAAATGGCAAATGGTGGTATTCATGATCATGTGGGCCAGGTAAATTTTAACTTTTTAAAAATACACCCTTTGTGCTCAATTATTATTTTAAATTTGCATCATTTGTTTAGGGTTTTGCAAGATATTCAGTGGACGGAAAATGGCATGTACCTCATTTTGAAAAAATGCTGTATGATCAAGCTCAACTTCTTAGATCATATGCTGAAGCTTATTTGGCAACAAAAGAGCCATTTTTTGCTGAAATTACTAATGATATTGTGACTTACATCGTCCGAGATTTGAGACACCCTGTAATTTTTACGATTGTTTTATCACATTTAATAACACAAAGTTAAGATAAAAATTTACTAAAAACGTACTTTTAACAGGAAGGAGGTTTCTACAGTGCAGAAGATGCAGACTCACTTCCATCACATGATGCAAAAGAGAAAAAAGAAGGAGCTTTTTATGCCTGGGAACACGAAGAAATAGTTTCTTTGTTAGGTGAAACTACATTAAACGATGATGGCTTAACTTTGTCTGAATTATTCTGCTATCATTTTAGTGTGAAGCCAGGAGGAAATGTTGCAAGTCAACAGGTTTGTTAATATAGTTTAAAATCATATTAATGCAATAGTGTTAGTTTAATTAATTTAAAGATTATTCTTTACTTAGGATCCACATGGAGAATTATCAGGACAAAATGTTTTAATTGTCTTTGGTAGCGTCAGTGAAACTGCTGAATATTTCAAACTAGATCAAGATTTTGTAAAGTCTTCATTGCAGAAAGCTTTAAATATATTATTTGAAGAACGTAAAAAAAGACCAAGACCTCACTTAGATGACAAAATTGTTACAGCTTGGAACGGTAACATCAACAAGACCTTTATTTACTTTACAAAAGCATGATTTCGAGAGGTTGCTATAATTATTTTTTTGTGTGTGCAGGTCTAGTAATTAGTGGTTTGTCGCACGCAGCTTCTGCTCTCAACAATCCTCAGTATGCGGAATATGCGTTGATGACCGCTCAGTTTGTGGAGCGCTATCTTTTCGATCCTAAAAATCAAGTATTGCTACGCAGTTGCTACCGAGATAAGGATAATAAAATTGTGCAGACAAGTGAACCGATTCATGGTTTTCAAGTAGATTATGCGTTTACGATTAGAGGACTGCTCGATCTGTACGAGATTTGCTTTGATCCCCATTGGTTGGAACTTGCTGAACAGCTACAAAATATTCAAGACAATCTGTTTTGGGACAATGAAGGTGGTAGTTACTTTTCCACCAAAGATGACGATTCGGTTATTTTACGACTCAAAGATGGTAAAACATTTGTTATATAGTATACTGTACAATAAGCTGTAAATATTTCACGTTATAATTAATACAACAAATAAATGTGTTAGATCAAGATGGTGCAGAACCTTCTGGAAATTCCGTAGCCTGCGGAAACTTGATTAGATTAGCAGCATATTTGGATAGACCTGAATTGTCTGAGAAGGCTGAGAAAATTATAAACTCCTTGAAAGAAATATTAGCACAGTTGCCGGTCGCTTGCCCGGAGTTAGTTTCGGCTTTGATAAATTTCCATGACTCCGTTACGCAGGTAAGATTTACTGAAATTTTAAATAATATTTCAATGTCTGCCTTTTCATGCGTTATTTATTTATTTTTTTAAGTTTGAACACAAGTTGCTTTGCTATGCGTTTTGCGGCTTATTAACTTTTAGTTATACCTGTTTATAAATTTTAAAAATATTACAACCTTTAATATTTTTGAAAGTTATGAACTAACAAAATTTAAAAATTCTAATTTGCAACACAGGTGTAGGCATTGCTAAAAATGCATGTATTCAAGCGTACGCACAATTTCATCGGCTTATCCCTTCTCACCCAAAAGTCTTTCGTTGTTTTTAAAGCTGCGCAGACAAGTTTTTAAAAGTTCAAATTCGTTTTTCAAAGGTTTACATAGTAGGAGACAAGCAAGCTGACGATACCAAAAAGTTATTGCGAGTAGTGCACGAGAAGTTGGTACCGGGCCGTGTGTTAATGCTGGTCGACGGCGAGCGGCCGGATAACATACTGTACCGTAAGAACCAAGTTATCGGGAAAATGAAGCAGCAGAACGAACGGGCCACAGCTTTCGTCTGCCATCACCACGTGTGCTCGCTGCCGGTCACGGAACCCGACGAGCTTGCGGCGCAGCTTGACGAGCGACGCTCGGAGGCGCATAATTAGGACGCGGTATAACATTAGGCAGCTTGGAACCCCGACAACGGAGGGATAGATTTTTCTTTTTGGCACTTGTGCTGTTCCGCTCAAGCAAGCAAAATAATGACAATGGCTGAATATTGGTAAGGAAGCGTTGCTGTTGCGGCTGTGAAAATTTTTATCGGAATTAGGTGCAGATAGAACGAATTTTCAGCTTCTCTCGTTTTGTTATTTTTTCGAACGATCGACTCGGAATCATGGATTTAATGCCTCTAACGAAAAATTGTATTATTTTTATTTTTTAAAAAGTTGTAGATCTTATAATTTAACGAATTTAACGGCGTTTTAATATTGTGCTGGTAACAAGAGAATAAAGCGACTTTAAACACGTAACGATATTGTAAAAAAAAAAAAAACGAGACGGTAAACAACGCTGACTCAACGACAAGACACAGAGAGATACGTCGACGACGATCAAATCAATTTGTATATGGGCAAATAAACGTAGAATCTAAAAATCAATATCTTCACGGAGTCGTCATTTGTCCCAGGCCGCGTCTCTCTCCGGCAATATTCCCCTCATTATTCCCAAAACTTTGATCAATGAACACGCCGACAATTCCCCGAAACATCTTAACCCAGCGACAAGACACATCCAGTAGCGAGCTTTACGACTTCGTTAGGAGAACATCAGAGGGGGGGGAGGAGCTCTCCCACGTGCGCCAGTCAGCGTAATAATAAAGCGGCGCACGTGCGCGGCGGCAAACCCCTCGCGACGAAAATAGCAAATCGCGCGAGAACGTGCCCCTCGCTATGCGAGTGAAAGAAAGAGAGAGAGAGAGAGAGAACTCACTCGCGCTTTCCGCAAGCTCTCTCCTCGACCGGAAATTCGGCGAGGAATGCTCGCGCGCTCGTTACTGCTAAAATCTACTTTTCACTTCTGACGTTATCGCGAAACATCGCAGTCTACGTCGTTATGTACGTTACTTTTCTTTTTTTAATTCCTTTTTCCTTGTTTTTTTTCTTTTTTTTTTCATTTTGACCGTTGTTGCGTGAAGGTAGTGCAGTCGTGGGTTTGCGCTGTACTTTTTTTCTAAAAATGTCTTTGCGCAATTCTCGAGCTGTTTTTTTTTTATACACTCGTGTAAGCAAGTCATTTTCGAGCTTGAGAGGCTCGTGGCTTTTTTTTTATATATTTTTCGCTGCATTACTTTATTGATCTGGTTGGAGCAATTGTTGCAACTTTACTTTTTACATAGACATCGTATGTAAAATTGTGCATATTTAAAAAAAATAATCCGATAGAAATGCTGTAGTTCGATTGGTTTAAACAAAAAAAGCTTCATCAATATTTTGAGCAAACGTTTATAAAACGATTCTTCAACTACCCTATAGACGCTCGACTATTTTCGTTTACAAATAACATTTAAGAATTTTTGCGCCGAACCTGCTGTTATTGCAAAGGGAAAAAATAAAAAGTACAAAAACGCGGACCGTGAAAGCTTCGTTCGGAGCTTAAATCTCATTCCCCCCTCCCGGCCTCCGTCGTACAACAACAAACGCTTGAGTCCGAGGCCGAGCGTTTGCATTTTTTTTGCCCCCCCTCCCCCTCCTCAGAACGTACACATTCGAGCAGGAAACTCTTGTCAAAACTCACTCGTTACCAAGAATCGTGCAAGAATCGGCAAACGTGAAGATCGAAAAAGCTGCAATGAGAAAAAAAAAACAAAATTCTTTTTTCCCATCATACCATGCAACTTTAAATTTGAAAAAAAAGCCCTTGATCGTTCGTAAAAGAAAATCGAAGCACACGCGGAAACATAATCAGAGGCACCGGTGAGTGTATTTTAAGAAACTCGCGCTTTCGCTAAACTATTTACGATATTTTTACTGATTTTTCGAAAGACAAAAACGTATAGAAATAGTTTAACAATCAGTTAAGGTTACGAAAGTGGGGGAGAAACTTCTTGGAACGCCGCGGTTTTACGCGCGAAGGGTCGTTTCATTGTTTCGCCTAATCAGTTAGCGCACTTTCCCCGAACTTCATACGATTACACCCGTCTAATTTTGGCGTCTGGAACTTACGAAGCTTCAACTCACCACAAATCTCATCTCCATCAAAAGCAGCAACTCCAAAGCAATGGTAACCTATGGAAAAATAGGAATTATAAAACCCGCATAACGATTTCTCATCGCGATAAAGCGAAATATCAGCAAGAAAAAGTTCCGAGGAAAGCAAAAAAAAAGGCCTTAATACCCTCGAAATGGCAGTGTAAATATAGGTGTCGCATAAAAAAGCGAGAGAGAGAGGGAGAGGGACACCGGTGGTCTCAGGCGGCAAGAACTTCCACTCCATCGCTGTCAGGCAGCTGAAAATGCCAGAGCGCGGCTGCGGCTCTCCGCGGTCTTGCCGCGGCGCACCAACAACGCTGCCTAGTCTTTCCCCCTTCCGCAAACAAACAAACGTCCAATCTCGGCTGACGGCAAAGCCTGCCTCTAAAGACCAAGTCGCGCGAGTACAACAAAAAAAAAAAAGAGGAAGAAGAGAATGTGCAAGAACAGAAGGTAAGCTGAAAGGGGGAAAAAGAAGAAGAAGAAGCGACGACGTGAGTCGTGAAGAGAGGAAGTGCCGGGGCTGAGAAGAAGTCGAGGGCGCTCCGCGGAGAGTGGCAGGCGCGTGGCGAGAGTCGAGGTCGAGCCGGTGAGATGGGCACGTATAGCGTCTGCAGTTCTCTCGGGCGCCCGCCCGCTAATCGCGAATTCCTTTCCTAAACTCGGGCAGAAATAGCCCCCTCTGTGCGCGCGGATATGCCCGTGAGCTTATGAGCGCCACTGTTCTCTCTCTTTCTCCGTTCGTCCCCTTTTTCCGGAATGAATTTTCCTTAGGCGCTAGATTTAGGCGAATTCCTCGCGGAAATAGATTATATTTGTACGCTTGGTCTGTCTTTCTCCCTCTCTTTAGCGCGCGAGTCGCTCTCGTATTCATAATAAGATCCAAATATTTTTGGAAACTCTTGGTAAGCTGTACGCGAGAGAACGTAAACTGCTCGTGTGTGTTTGGGTGTGGGGGGGGGTGGGATTTTATTACTGCTTTTTTATTTTCCCTCGGTTTTCGACGTCGTCATGTCGTTCGCTAGATTATTGTTTATCAGTTAAACAATACACGTAGAGCGCCTGCTATGGCCGGTCTCGAGCAATGTCCGACTAAAGTCAGATTTATCTACTTCAGTTTTGAAAATAAACACCGCGGCGCCGTGGAACAGCGCGCTGGCGAGTATATATCGACGTGTTTTCGATTGATATGCCGAATAGCAAGATACTTTTGGTGAAACACGGGTGTATATAGTTTGGGCTAAACCAAATTTATACGATCGTTATTCGAATCAACAACGTTTTTCAAATATTAGTTCAACTTCGTTATTACTGCTTACTCGAGCGAGAGCAAAGAAAAAAAAAATAAGACTGTGCGATCTTTCGCGTTTAATGGCGAAAGCTAATTAAATTTAGTTTCGCATCTTTATCAAATTGTTCATTAGATCTAATGGCGTATTTACAACACGCGTAATAGCTTGCTCGTTGCTATTATGCTAGTGCAATATTTACATCTTGCATAACTCGCGTTTAACGCGTGCCGTTCAAAATATCCTTATAATTGCATAATTTAATATATTATGTCAGGTCGAGAGATGTGCATATAATTCGGCTTTTAGCCGAGAAACAGACGTATGCGAATTCTATTAGCGATGCCAAAAGTCGAACGTTTATCAAATAAACTTTTAGTGCTCGCTAAATGCGGAATAACGTTAAATTACTAAAATTTCAATTTCATCCCGAATCATTTTATGCCGGCTGTTCGTTTAACCGGCTGAATTATCTCAACGAAATCGCACCGAAAAATTACAGCGTTGTGCTTTAATTAAAAATTTTTCGAAATTACGCGAAATACTTCACAGCGATACGTATAGGATTTTCTAATAAACTCGGAAAATCTTATACAAACTTTTCAATGCGGACACCTGGCCCGACGGACAGCTAAAGTTTCGCGTGAAATTATTCGCGAGAGGGGATCATTTGTCGCGACATGAAAGCGTCGGTTAAGAAAATTAGGGTAAACAAAGCTGCGCGCCGAGAGAGTCAGGCGTGTTCCTATAGGCGACAAGTAGATAAAGCCCTGTACGGCAAGACACGCGCGACTTCGCTAACTTGTCTCTCGCAAGTACAGCGGCGTTACCTCGTTACTTCCAATTTCCATCGCCGGGGCAATTTCATCGCGATTCGGAAACGACCAGCCCCGTAAACCCCCATACAATTCGTCAATCCCATAAAAAAATCGAAATTCGCAACAATCCCGTTGTAATCATCCCCAGCACATGTTCCCTTTACGCACATTCAAACTCCCCATATGCATGTGCGTGTGATACACAGAGGTCGCGAAAGGGAGGGGGGGCACGGCAGAGATAGGGCAGTATACGAGTAGGGCAGAGGTAATAATCCGGTGGTTCTTCGGTGGACGCGCGACAGTAGCCGAGAGCATCAGCGCAGAGAGAGAGAGAGAGAGAGAGAGAGAGAGAGAGAGAGAGAGAGATAGAGAGAGCATGAAGACACTTGCTCGCTAATGCCGGTCGCGCGTGGGCTTGCGATAGAGCGTATGGCGCGTATACAGAGCAGAAGGAGGTGTGGGAGGAGGAGGAGGAGCGCATGCGTTGCGCGTCCTTCCGGCGCACGCGCCTCCCCCGCGCGCATAGTCTCTCCCTTAGAGTAGCACACAGAGGCAATATAGAGGTACTGGTGGAGCGCCTACTCCTCCTCCTCCTGCTCGCAGCTCGAGCGGGCGCGCTCGTTGGCGCTGAGTCAGTCACCGGTCGACGCTGCGCCGGGCTCCGTCGTCGTCGGTTGCCGCGATCGCTCGCCCGCCCGCCCGTCATCTGCTCCCCTTTCGTTTTTTTTCCTCTCTCTCTCCCACATATATAGAGGATACGTACACGCGGAGACGCGCGCGCGCTTCGCTATCTGCCTGTCGAAGGCTCCTCCTCCTCCTCCTGCCTGGTATCTCTCTCTCTCTCCCGAGAGAACGAGAGAGCTCTGAGAAATCGGGCTCTCTCTCTCTCTCGCCGTCTCCTGTAGCTCTCTATCTCTGACACATGTAACGCAACGTCTGTCGCGGGGGCTCTCTCTCTCCCGAGCCTATCTCAGCGCAAGCTCGTCCTCCTCCCAGCTGCAATAGGGGGCAGCGTGCACATATCGGGTCAGCTGAGGCTACGGCCTCGCGCCGAGCCGGAGAGAGAGAGAGAGGAGAGGATCAGGAGGCACGCGTGGAGCCTGCACGAGAGCGAGCCTGCCGCTCCTCCTCCTCCTCCTGTCCTGCCGCGGCAGCAGCAGCTATGCCGCGAGAGCTCCGGCCGACTCGAGGCTGAACCCTCTCCCCCTCTGACTCGGCCCAGTTAGCCCAGCCAGCAGGAGAGCAGCGGCAGCAACAGTAGCAGCGCAGCCCAAGCCAGGAGCAGGACGCCCGGCGCGCCTGCTATGCCCGAGCGCCCGCAGCCGGGCCGGAGGAGGCCCTGCACCGGGAGCGGACCCTCTCTCGCCGCGGTCCCAAAGGACTGATACAGCCGGCCAGCCGGCGAGGTGCGATAACAGTCGATTAACCGAGCTCTCCAGCAGCAGCTCCGCAGGCTGCTAGAGCGGAGAGGCAGAGAGAAGAGGAATAATAACGGAGAGAGGAGGCTCGGGCCAAACGGGCCGCCCAGTCGCCGGGATTATGTCACTGCACTACTACCCGCATGGCTATCGCTACCGCTCGGCGACGCGGACGAGCGTCCTCCACCATCAGCCGCAGCAACAGCTGCAGCAGCACGGCCCGGCTGCTGGGGAGCAACAGCTCGGCTCCGACAGCGATGTCAACGAGCTCAGCGACCTCGAGGACGACGACGAGGAGGCGGACGAGGCCGAGGACGCCGATGAGGACGACGAGGACGAGGACGAGGAGGACGAGGAGGACGAGGAGCCCGAGCTACCCTATCCCGGATTCGTCCCCGTCGCTCTGCGCTACCTCGACCAGACGACGCGGCCGCGCAACTGGTGTCTCGCGCTCATCACCAATCCATATCCTTTTTCACGCCACACGAGCGCTCTCTTGCTTTGGCAAACCCTTCTACCTCTCTCTCTATTTTACGTATACTATATTATTGATAGAGAGGGAGAGAAAGGGGTATAGAGAGAAAAGAGCTCAGGCTTATAGCTGCCACCTGCCAGGAATTATACCTGGCGCCTTTTTTATTTCAAATTTATCATTCAGGTTGGTTTTTGGTTTTTGTGAGAGGTTTTTGCTTTCTCTTTCTCTTCGTTTCTCGGTGAGTACATACTTAAACAGTTCAACGATGATTATGTGATTTTTATTATAATTCTCATGCGCTAAATTGCAATGGCTTTTTTTCAATATAATGGTAGGGTCGATTAGCAAAGTAATAATCGAGAGTAATTTTCGATAAGTCAAGAGAGGTATCGTTGGAATGGTTAATTATTTTACGGCATTTTTTCAAGCGACGGCGTATATAGGCTTTAAAGGTCGAAAGTTCTCAACTTTTGAAATTTCATTCGGCTTCGAGAGAGAGAGAGAGAGTTGGGAACTTCAAGTAGAATGTGAATTATGTGGGTTTAATACCGTAGCGCCGTCGTAAATTTAAAGTTCCGCTTGAATAAGAAATGCAGAATACGAATTGAAACTATTAGTATGAATTTTTAATTGTTTGATTGATACGAGGGCCGATCTAAAACCCTTTAAAAACTCGCGTTTTTCACGCGAGAGCAAAACGTTTGTTGCTCGTGCGCCTCGTGCGTTCACGGTAATTTTCCAATTTCTTTTTTACTCCCGCGACCCTGGGAAAAGAGCAAGCAAAGCGTGCGGGTAATTTGTTCCTAAACTAAAACAGCACTAAATTTTCATTTTACCACTGCTAATGTTTGTTTCATAAACGTATAACGCTTTCCAAACGACGTGCCTTATCGTATTCCAGGGAAAATTTCGTATTACCCCCCCCCACCCAATATCCGTTGTGCGCATAAAAGAATTTCGTCCCTTACAGTCTGTAAATACTTTAAATCATTACAAATTACTGAACGTCGCTAAAAACCTCGGTACTCCCACTCGACGCACCTAAAAACTCGATAAACAATCCCCTACCAACCTTAAAAAAAAAAGGTACCATCGATACGTAAACAAAAAATTCAAACTCCAAAAATTCGGCCTACTATTTTTAATCATGCGCCCGTCAAAGAAAGGCCTGTATAAACACGAGGCTACAAACGCAATATAAAAAGACGAAGAAGGAGAAGGAGAAGAAAAAAAATTCATTTTGCGCCAGTGCTCTCGAAGCATATTCGACACGGTCATATATATCTCCCTCTCTCTCCTTGTAGAGTACGCGCTTCTTACAGGCGAAAAAAGGAAGAGACGGAGGGTAGAGTAAAGAGAGGAGAGAGAGAGAGAGAGGTAAAAAAAAATATCTAAAGAATCGAGTCGTCGGAATTGAATCCAGGGGGTTTCGCCGGGGGGCATCGAGAACCCGATACCGCGGCTCGCTATGAGTGAGCGAGAAAGAGAGAGGCGCCTCGGAGATTTCGCGTCCGGATGAATTTTCTAGACGTGCTTTGGAGTTTTGAAGGGTGGCCCGGGGTGGGTGGGGGGGAGATGAAGGAGGCGCGGAAATATGGAGCGCAGCGCGCGCGTCGGTCCGATTGATTTTTCTTATCTGCTTTTCGGTACTTTGACGTGGTTTTTTTTTCGACGCCTGCCGAAAGAGCATCTCTCTCTCTCTCGTTACGTAGAAAAAAAAGCTTTTAAACTTGCTCACAGACTGCCTCATTCTCTTTCCTTTTTCCTTTTTTTTCCTTTTTCGTTTCTTTTGAAGGCCGCGACGTCTTTTACTCGCTGGCGCTTATTACGTTGCTCCGGCTGGTTTTGGCTCTTTTGGGACTATTCAGCCAGCTCGGCCGAGGGCCGCATAGTGATGCAATGATTTAAGTAACTCTAGACATGCCGCAAAAGTCGTTAAAGAGCGCAAAGGGGGGAAAAACTTTTTGCCTTTCGAGCTCGTTTCCCGCTATAAATAGGACCATAGTTTCGGCAGGAATTTTCCAAATAGCCAAATTGTATGATTATTAAAAAAGAAGAAACTTTTTTTTACACTAACGGCATCGCTAAGCAGTGTAATAAACTTTTCCATTTTATCATCGAACTTCTGGCGTCAGGTGTCTCCGTAATAAATAATAAAAGCAAAAGAGAAAAAAAAGAACGAAGTGTCTACTTAAGATTTTTTTAATAACATACGGAAATAGCGGATCGTCGCTGGGCTTGTAAGCTGCGCGATAAGATTTGGCTATCATAGCATGTCATATTCTACTTTAAAAGTAGGTCACACCGAGCCTTCTCACTTAAATTGTCTCGGTCCAAGGTCCATCTCTGCATTTGTACTTTTAAAATAATTGAATCCCTCTTTTTTTTTTAACAAAAAAAAAACACACTCACACGTCATTTCGTCGCCTCGAGTTTAACCTTTCGCACTTTTCTGGACAAGCGGGCCGCCCCCCCTTCACTCGGTCGCCATGAATACATTAATAATATTAAAAATCATCCAGTGTAAAATCCTCGGAAAAATTCTTTCGACGCGTCAAGCCGTCCGTTCTATCCTTCGTAAACAATCGATAAAAGCATCCAATACTTTAATCGTCGCCGCGTCAGATATCGCATCGTACTCTTAACCCCCAGCCCCTCCCTCCGCGTACCAGTATCCCAATAACCATAAATCCAAATCTCTCGGCAGCATGATTTCTCTCATCCTCGAATAAAGCCTGCAACGAAATCCGAATCCCAACGATCTTTCAAAAATACTCTCAAAAATAAAAGGAAGAAAGAAAGAAAGAGAAAAATGATAATAAATACTCGCAAGTTCATCGAAGCAGACGCGAAGCGTCGGGGATTGAAAAGCGAGCGACGTAAATCCCTTCGTCCTCCATCGGTGTGAAGAGGCGAGAATAAGAGAAAAGAGAGTGTCCGGGAGGGGGTGTGGCGAGAGGGAAGACATCTCTCCGGTAAGCGCATCAGTAGTCGGATTGTCAAGGCGCAGTCGAGCGCGCACATCGCTTTAACAAGGATCCATCTCTCGAAAGCTCGAAACTGAGTCACGGCCTTGGCGATCCTCTCCATGTCGTTAGCTCGCGAGGGCGCGAGAGAAAGAGAGAGAGAGAGCTGTCGCGTGCGTACCCTCTCTCTCTCTCTCTCTCCACGTGCACCGCGGTCGCTCGGCTTAATTAGAGCCGCGACAACAGGGCCACCCTAGGGCTATTCTCTTTCTCTCTCTCTCTCTCTTGTGGCTACGCGAACAGCGGAAAAATCGATCCGATGACCCGAGGCGTCGCGAGAAATCACAAGCCGTTCATTAATGCATCGATGAGCCGAGAGCAGGGGACAGCCGAAAAATAATGATCGCCTCGTTATACACCCGAGCTCTCCTACTCATTCCCCGCGCTCGTTTCTCCCTTCGCCATTGTTCTCGGGGAGATATTACGCTATCGCGGCTTATCAGAGAGAGAGAGAGAGAGAGAGAGAGAGAGGCAGAGTCTCGCCGTGTGGGGCAACAGGTACTCACCGCGATAAAACTCGATCGTTCCTTTCTCTCTCTCTCTCCTTTTCACCTGCTTCTTTTTTTTTCTATTTTCCATTTTTCATCTCTCGTCTTCTCTCCTTTTCACATTTGTTTTTTTCTTGTTTCTTCTTGAAAGAGCTAGGTTAAGCACACCGGATGGAATATATCCAGATTTAACGAGATTTCTTCCCTTTTTTTTCTTATTTTTATTTCTGTTTTTTTTTTTTAAACCGCGCGTCGTCAAACGTGAAAAATAATTAGACGAGTTTTCTCGCAACGGACGACGCTGGTGGAGCGTGACTCTCACGAGTGTCGCGCGCGAGCGAGGGGGGGGGGGGAACCTGGGAAATTGGAAGGTAGAATTTTAAACTCCAATTGCATATTTCGCTTCGGGGATACAGATATACCAAGCACGCTGGCTCGTTTTTCTTTTTCTTTTTTATTGGAATCGTTATTTATACGTTAGGGGTGGGGTGGAGAGCAGGAGAAAAAGCGCAGCGCGAGATTATTTTCTCGGTCGTTTTTGAAATATTTGCTTTTCATTCTCTCTTTCTCTTTGCGCACAATTAAAAGCAAATATCATTATATTCCCGCAAGCTCCGGCGATTTCGAGACTTTTTCCCTCTCGATGTATAACCCCCCCGGTAGAGAAAGACCTGCAATCGTCTCGAGCGAAACCTACATTTGCCTCGGGTAAAAAAAAACTCCGTCTAACATCGTCGACGTAAATTCATTACCCGAAAACTCCATTAAATCACTCACAGATCGACCCATCGAGTCTCCCACGTTTTCGCACTCTCACCGCTCACCATGTCAATCGGTTCTTCTGCAACTGTTTTCCCAAAAAGATAAAATCAAACACACATCTGGCTACGTAGAAAATTAGAAAGGAGAGGAGAAAAAAACGGTGCGCGTACGATGCACATCGGCTCGTAGAGCAGGCAGCTATAACCATCGCGATACGCCGTGCGGGGGAGGGGGGGGGCCGAGTTGTAAAGTTTACTGGGTCAGGCTCGAGACGGACAGGACTACTCTCGCCCGGTGTGTGTGTCTCTCTCTCTTCCTCTCGCGTCACGGGTAGGTAAGGGTGGGGAAGGGTGGAATCGAGAGCAAATCCCTGTCGCGCGCGAACTTGCGCGCGAAGCTCCCGAGAGCTTGCGGTGAAGGGAGGGGAGGGGGAGAGGCGCGCAGCTGGCAACTTTTCTTCAGCCGGGGATATCCTAGGCTACGTTTCTTGGCCTTAGCGCGCGGCAGCTGGCAGCTACCGAGAGCCCCCCTCCACCGACTTACGTATACGCGCGAGAGCCTCCTCTCTCTCTCTCTCTCTCTCTCTCTCTCTCTCTCTCTCTCTTACTCTCTATAGCCGCAGCCTTAACTGATTGATTGATTTTCAATAACGCCCCGGCGCGCAACTCTTTGGCCTGAATTTTTGTGTGGCCCTTGCAAAATAAATAACACCCTTCGGCTTTTATTATCCCTTTTTCATCAAATCGATCCTCATTAGCATAAACAACTTAGCCCAATATATACCCCGCGCGAGCCGTATAGTTCGCTTCTTACCAAGCGAAATTGATCGGTACGTATAGACACGTGTACGTGTCTATATTTGTGTAGCGTTGTATAAGATCTACGCGGGAGAGTAAAACGGAAACTCGAAGCAACTCGATGCCTGTAGCATCCAAGTTTTCGGGCTCTCGGTTACTCCAAGACCAGCTCTGTGTGTACCGCTTGGCCTTCGACTTGTTTAACAAACCACGGGAGAGAGAAAGAGGGAGAGCGGACGCGTCAGTTCGCGGACGAAATCGGCGCGTGTGGGTGAGAGAGAGAGAAAGAGGCCGGCTGCCTAATACCGGCACACGCATATATACCCGCGAGGTTTATTTTATCGGGCCGGCCGACCCGTAAAAATTTACGAGCTCGGGATTAATGCGGCTTTACGATGACTCTTAGGCCGCGCGTAAGCGCTAACGAGGCCGCCGAAATTCCAGCGATCGGCTACCTATATTAACCCTTTTCCCTCGACCCACACACCTCACCCGTACTACCGTGTGATCTGCCGATGAATTTTGCGTGAAGCCCCTCGACGGCAGATGACCGCGCGGAAAAAATGTGCCGAGATAATTACCTCGGCTTTCACTCTTTATTTTTCATATACTTCCCTTTTTTTTGGTTTATGCACGAATTCTTTGGTGTTGGTTTAATTACGGCTTTTACAGTTGACACTTGGAGGAGAAGCTTGTAGTTCGGATCGAAATTTAATATGGAATTCGATGAGTCGATTTTGGTATTGGGGATATGGATGTATATTAATGTTTTATGCAGCTTTTAATTAAGAAAGGAATTCGGCAAAAATTTATGCAGTCGCGTAATTGAATTTTCGTGTAATGCAATTAGATATTTTCGACGTATTACGGATGTACGCATCCATTTCGCACGACATGTATATAATTATTACGCGAGACAAAAGTAAGCGCTACTACATATTCGAAGATCGTATAAGAACGAAAAAGTACAGTTGATAAATAATAAAATCAAAAGGCGATTACGAAATTCGAATGATAACTTTGCTCGTTAAACATACATTTTCAACTCTGAGCGCTGGCGCGCGCGCGTCTGAGATGGAGAAACTTTAAAGCTCGGTAAGTTGTAAGAGATGAGTGCAATTATTCAGCGGCAATTATCGTTTCACGCGGCGAAAAAAGAAGAGAAAAAAAAAGAAAAAAAAAGGGAAAAAACGTTATCCGCAGTTAAAATCTATTATTATCCGGCGAAGCAATTTGCATCCTTGAAATCCATTCCGCAACAACGTAATTGCTTCTCGAAAAGCTCGCGATTCGCGTCGCGTGTAATTATCGCGAAATCATCGCGTGTGCGCCCGTCTAGTCGCGACGACGGATTTTATAAATTCATCGACGGATTCGCGCGTCATGAGCGGGGGTGCTGTGGACTCGGATTAACAGATCGCTTTTTCGAATCTCGATTTTTCCACTTAACTTTTTCATTTTTATTTATCGATCCCTGACCCGCTATATTCGCGATATACCGTGCTGGGCCTCCTATTATCCCCTTCAAACGAAATGACGAAATTGTGTCGAACGAAAACCTGGAGGGCAGGCTCATCAAAATTCCGCATTCACATGTAAATAATTTCGTTAAAAGCCGCAAACATTGAGGGGAGGAGGGAGGGAAGGTAATAACTTTATTGTCGGTTTATCAAAGTAGCGAATCAGCTTCATATTGAACTAGGCTCTCTCTCTCTCTCGTACTGCTATTGCATTAACTCATTCGAATGCAGACGCACACGGAGCCGGTGGCAAAGTCGAGAGCACACGCGGATTTCCGCCCCCTCCTCGTTTCTAATCAAGGATACATTCAAATTTAGAAACGTACCGGCTCTCCGCAGGCGCCCGGAAAATCTCCAAAACGCGAAAGCCGTTTTGTGTGCCGGTGCGTGCCCCAAACAAACTGGCGCGGCGAATGCCAGCGGAGGGGCAGGGGCCGGCTGTGCCGATACAAACGATTATATCCATATCCAGCAGGCGCGTGTACTGGCCTCTCCGTTCTCTTTTAACTCGCGCCCACCCGCGCGCGCGCATTATATTCATATGCATAAGAGAGCTTCGAATTTATCGCGCGCGAGTACCTGCCACGCCACGTGCTCTCTTTCTCGGCCCACCAAATCCGATATTTCACGGGCCGCGTGACAATTAAAACCATTTCCTGCATCTCTCTCTCTCTCTCTCTCCTTCTCTCTCTGTATACATTGTTATTATCGCGGATGTATACGGAATATAACCAAGAGAGAGACAGCCTCGAGGACTATAATCCCCCCCGAAACTTTTTTTTCATCCCCGAATGATCCTCCAAATCCACGTGATTCCATCTATAACCTTCCGGAATAGGACGCATCAAAGTTCGTAAAAGCTCCCGTCGGGACTTTCCCGTCTCCTCTCGAGATATATCCCCTTCTCTCTCCCCCCCCCCCTGCCAGCGCTTCGTTTGCGATAAATAGGCCATTGATTGAATTCCAGTGGCGCTTACTTTACAAGCGTCAGGGGTTATTTCGGTGCTTTTACAAGCTATACGCGTTCCGGTGTATAGAGAGAGCCTGTCTTATTTCTCGACGCTCGTGTACGACCGAACTTCACTCTCTTTCTCTCTGGCAGACTCGTCAGTGTTGGATATTGTGTGTACACTGGGGCATCGGCTTTGATGTATTTTGACGTAGTGTCGAGCGCTTAATTTGCAGGAGAGATACACTCTCTCTTCGTTAATTAGGAACTCGAGAGCGTGAAGTTATGAATTTTAATGGCATTGATTGTAAACCACAAAGATTTGTCTACACAACGTTGTATATTTATAAAATCCGCAGATCTGCCGATTACCAAGATTTTTCTTAACTTTAAGTCAAAATTTCGTTATCATAATGGGGTTATTGCCATAGAACTTGATTAATAAACTCTGTTGCGTATAGGCCGTGTGTGCGCTTACAAGCGGTTTGGTTAAAAGCGCAAATTGAGGGGTTAATATATTTCGGTTCACTCGTTACATATTGTAGCTCTGCATTAGTTTTGAATACTTGCCCGCAGACTGTCCGTTGCGTTTAACGTTAAAAGTACAACAGCAGCTCTGATACTGATGAGCTACAATTTCATTATTTTGCGTTTAACTAACGTACCGTAATCTAATTATCCCTAACAGGCGTATATTATAAACATTACCCATGTGTTTTTTTATAGTCTTTGAAAAATAATAAAAAAAAATTGGTTACTAAGAAATCGCAAATATACATCGTTTACCGTCGCGTAGAGTTTACGTGTTTGCTTACCTCGCGATAAGTTCACTCAAGCTCTCGTCCAATTACGTGGTTCTCTAACACGTGTTTTTTTTCTAAATAATGATATCACTATTCGATAGGTTCAACAAGCGTGTACGAACAATTTTTGTTATTCTTTTCGTTATTCTTTTTTATAAAAAAATTTTCGTTCCGCTGTGCTCAACACCCTCTTCCGCGCGCTCTGTTTGTTTAATTATCCATTCAATCAATTTCGCGCACAAACACCTTTTTCCAACTCGACCTACATCCCGGATAAATATCAATTTTTCATCTACGATATACAACATTAAAATCGATCCGACCACTAGCTCGTTTATAATTTCTCCCGTCATCAAAAAAAGAGAAAACTTCTTTTTGATAAAAAAAAAAAAAAAAATACAAAACTAGATTACTCGCTCGACAGGCTAGGCGTTCGTGCGTGTCACGCGAAAATTTGCTGAATCAAAATCTGGCGTGTGTGCCTAAGCCAACACAGCTTAACCGTAGTGGCTGGTGTGGGGGGGGGGGGGAAATAAAGAACCTCCGGAAAACCCAGGAATCTAGGAAGCCCGCAATCGTTAAAAGCTGCCCGCGTAAAAACGACAACTCAGCAGAGCGTAGGCGAAGAAAAGAGCCACGAACCAACGAAAATCCAAGTCGAACAAGGTCCCCAGACGAAGTGCTCGAGTAAAAGCAAGCTCTTAGGGATAAAGATCCTCGTCGAAGAGAGAGAGAGAGAGTTGGCGGTCGATTGTTATAATCAATTAGGTTCGGCGCTGTCGACCGCGAAGATGAGAGACAGTGTCTGCAGTGTCGTGCCAGCAGCAGCAGCCGCATGAATATGCATTGCGCGTGGCCCGCGGGCCCCTCTTCTCGGCGTGGCACAAAGACAGGGGGGGAGGGCGCAGTAGCGAGCATGATATATCCGCGCTCGTCTCGAGCGCGCTCTTTGCATTGGTAAGACACACGTAGACGCGCGTAGCAGGGATAAACTCGGGGCAGAGGGAGAACTGCCTCGAGCCTATCTAAGCGATATACATCGCTCTTCTACCCGGCTTGTTATTACACTCTAGCGCTCTCCCGAGAGCATCTCTATTTACGCTATACCGTGTATATATAGAGTATCTCTCACTCTGCTCCTCTTGCTCTCTTCAATCGTCAAAGAGACTGTCTCGTTAATGTAAAAACTTTGCAGCACGCATTTGCGTCGTACGAGCACTCTCGCAATTTGTTCTCTCTCTATCTCTCTCTCGCGACACCTCTATGCAACTGTGCTCTCTCTCTCTCTCTCAATGTGTGTACTCGCGACTCTTCTATATAAATCAGATTAAACGATCAGCTGTTATACGAAAACAGGATAGTTACGGAAAAGTTAGGGTCAGCTCGATTTACGTCGCGCCCGCTCAAGCTCTCTCTCTCTCTCTCTTTTCCCTCTACCTACCCTCCTTTACTCATCTCTCACTCAGTCACTCCCTCGGGAAGTTTAATCCTTTTACGATTCGCGTTAGACGCGCGTGCATGGGCTTAGAGAGGCCGAGTGGCAAATGGCTTTTCAATCGAGCGCGAAGCTTAAACCATTCCACTCCCCTACTCGGTCGCCTACTGCCAGCAACTTTATATCTGATTATTATTTATGACACTTTAAAAGTTCCCGGAGCCCCTGGCTACTGCTTTTCTCGTATATCTAGTCCAGATGAGATTACCTCCCGGCCTTCTGCCGTACACTTAGCCTCGCGCTCATCCTCCCACCGTCCAACTCTCCACACTCATCTCTCATCTCTCGCCTCTCCCTCCCCCTTTAAACTCGTCGAAGATCCTTTACTCTCTGTGTCAAGGACACGGACGTTCTTAACAAACAACGTTTTTTTTTCTTTTTTCTTTCAAATCCATTACGAGCGAAGATCGACGAAATTTCGATTGAATTTGTGCAAAAATAAAAGGACAAGCTATTTCCTTAAATGCACCAGAGGCATCTCGAAAGAAATAAAGCCTTCTAAACGGATAAGCCTAAGTGATTCGTGTCATTAACACTTGCGTTCTTTATAGCGAACTACCGCCAGGGGATGTCGATACACGACTTGCTTCCAGGTATACGACCCGTATTGTATACACTGAGAAAAATTTCTAGTAAAAATTACAACCTACTATTGTAAAAATTGCTATATCCAAATAGCATTGCTCGGATATACTTCCAATGTTACA
>JAPYYQ010000821.1:0-102317 GCA_030522585.1 Anagyrus pseudococci
CTTATTGAGAAAATAAATTTTTTAAACCAAAATTTATTTTTAAATTTTTTCAATTTTTGAATTTCGCGCCGGTTGTCCGGCCACATTTGGGATCGCTGCGAGCAGGCTCGCTAGCCTCATGCACGTCGCGCATTTATTGTGCATTCGAGGAGAAAAGACTTATCGAGGCGAATGTCGGTTGCGTAATGCATCGCACCGGCGGGGAGGCTGCCTGCCAGAAGCACTACTACCACTCGTGCCCTTTCGATATTTCATAGGCTAAATTCAACCCCTCTACACTCCCACTCGGCTGCAGCCTGCTACAGTCACGTCGGCTATATACACGTACCTCGGCTTCTTTTTTTTTTTAAATTCCAGTGGCGATACGAGGGGGAGAAAGTTAAGATATTTGTCGGTGTGGCATCGAATTTTTGGCCGAGATACACGAAACAAAATGCCGCGCTTTCGACATTACTCGAGCCTTTTTTTCGAAAAATCCCGAGGAATGTTGCATTTTTCATATTCAATGTTGGCTGGCCGCGAGTCGATTATCGTTAAAATTTCTATTTTCCACGTTTTGTGAAATATCGAAAGAATTTTTTGGTAACTTTAATCGACGCGTATTTTTTTAAATGCAATATAGAATAAATAACAATAAATTCTATATTTTTTTTCTAACAAAAACAAAGGGGAAAAAAGCTTTTATTTACACATTTAATCTAAAATTATTAAACGACGCACGCTTATCCGATCTTTCCGGCTGCTCCCCTCCTCCTCTGCAGTCCGAAAATAAAGCAAACAGACCGAAATGCCCAGCTATAGGGTAAGATAAGCATCGGTAGAAATATTTCCCAGCTCTCATTGTCATGCAATTTCCCCCGCTGATACTATCAATTTCAAGCACAAAACGCAGCCATATCCAGCGACATAAGCCCGTGTACAACGAAAAAAAAGCACAAACAAATAAATTCCTCCACCATAATCCAAATCAAAATCTGCGAGAAGAAAAAAAAAGCAAGCGAGGAAAGCTGCAAGCTCGTGAAAGAGAGGTGAGAGAAAGAGAAGGATGAAAAAAAAGAGAGAAAAACTAAACCGGAAAAAGTAGCCGGAGCGCGCGGTGGAAATAAAAAGAAAACGGCGAAAAAAAAAGCGAGCGGACGCTAGGGGGGGGAGGGAATAAAAAAGGAGACGGAAAGCTTGCCGCATCCGGGGCTAAATACGGGAAGTTGCATCGGATCCTCGCGCCAGTTTCACGCGGCTACTCCGCGAGCGGATATGATTATGCTCCGGTAGGCGGCAAAGCTTGCCGAGGGAAATGGGCAGGATCGAACGACCAGCCGGGGTTTGACCTCGTTTTGATCCGACGCCTTTTTACTGCGCCTCGCTTCGGTTCACCCCCCACACCTAGCGCTGTTGTGCCTCGTGCTCTGCGCGTATTTGCCGTGGATTAACTTCGCGCTAACTTAATACTAACTGTTTTCCTGTGATTTTAATTGAGCCGTTGGAGTTTTTACGCGAAATTTATGTTTCGCGGGGATCGAGTTCTTTGTTTCCTTTTTTTTTATAACGCGATGTACTTGATTATTAGTATTGTTGTAGATGGATAATTTGAGAAATAAAACAGAATTTAATGTTTCGATAAGTCTTCTTAATGATACGATGCGCTAGTTTCCTTAAAAATGCATTTAGTTGGCAAAAACCAAGTCATAGTGTATTAAGTAGTAATGTCTACGTATAGTCAGACATTGAAAAATTCTTATATATTATTATTTTTACGCTATCACCTATGACTTGAAATTTTGTAAAAACGACTAATCATTCGATTCTCTATTTAAAGAAAAATCAAACGCAATAACGAAAAGAAAGGCCAAAACCACTCGCGCAAATTAACCATTACACGCGACAATTGCTAGCCCGGTATTCTTTCATCAAGCGACAGCCCACCAAACACGTCAATTCTCCGGATTGTTATTTCCTGACTGTATCGAACAGGATATGTATGTGTGCAGAGGAGGCGCCGTATATTAAAGAAAAAAAAAGAGCGGCAGCTGTTGCGCCAGTGAGCATTTAACGCGAGCAATTGCTCTCGCTCATTGTCCCGAGCAAATTACGAATTGTATACTCGCGGTATAGGCGTTGGTTTGAACACACACGCGCACAGATGCTTGCACCAACGAGAACGTACTCCCCGCAGAGTAAACCGTGGGCGAAGAAAAAAACTCGAAGAGCTACTTGCTTTATTACGAATCTGCAGTATATATTAGCACAAGAGAATGAGGAAGCGGAGCCAGCGGGTGAGATGGTATATACGAGAGCTTCCGGGGATGAGCGGGGGGCGCTTATATTCTGGACAAATGATGGATTGCGGGCCACGAGAGAGAGAGAGAGTATGTTCATATTATATGCGCGCGCTGGCTGGTCTGTATTAGCTGGAATTAATGGCAAACTCGCGTGTATGTACTCAGATTTTCAAGCTGACGGCGGTGAGGGGCAAAGGGGGGGGGGGGGGGGGGGGCTCTCTTGGAAAATGAGTTGCACGTCGCTTTCTGCTTCGCTGAGCCGAACTGAAAGCCTTATAACCCGGGAGCTTCCCGGAAAGTAAAATATTTCATGAATTTTCTTCTTTCTCTCTCTCTCTCTCTCTCTCTCTCTAGCACACTTTTTGCAGATCAAAAATTCATTGCTCCTCTATATGATAATGGGTGAAAGTTGTTGGAGTTCGTTAAAGTGTCTGCCGCTCCTGTTATTATTCTTTCGCCGCGCCGTACGCGGGACAACCACGTTACGAACTTGCTACCTACATTCTTTTTATTATGTCCCCCTTCTTTTTTTCTTTGTTTTACTTTCGACTTGATGAAAGACAAAATGATCGCGCGACCTGGTGATAATTAAATATTCCAGCTGTTTTCATTTTTCAAGTAAAAAAAAATTAACGAATTCCTTCTGTGTGTATTGCCTATTTGTAGTAATCAAGGCAGAGCGAAAAAAAATACAAAGTCTGCCGGAGCTTTTCCCGCATCGCATGAACCCTCCTCTCGCGCGTCAAGCTCAACTTCTCAATCGAGCATCCAAAAGGGCTAAATAAACGAGCAGCCGAATTAAAGTATATGAAGCTCATCTACTAACGAACTCATTACCCAAGCCAGGCCCTGTAAGTTTTCTCCAACAGTATACACGTAGTTCGTCGTTTACTCGCTCAATTAATCAAAGCTCCCCCCCTCTCCAGCCTCGCAAGCCGCTGAATTAACAACGACGTCCAGGTATACGGGGGAGTGCGAACAAACAGTCGCGCGGAAGGGAAGGACCAACACATACACACCAGCGTGCTTCATAAATACGTCTTCTTAAACGTATATGGAAAAACATAGCAGCCCAGCGGTATCAATAATTGCGTAATTTGAGAAATTCAGGAATCCTTACCGTCTCTCTCTACATCCATATACACGTGTACTTGTTCCTCTAGCCCTTCCTCTTGCCGTGGGGCTCTTTCTCCTCTCGGTTGCCGTTTCAAGTCGGCGAGTCATTAGCTAATGCCTAGGGCCACGGTGTGCAGCTGCTTCCCGCTGATCCGCGGTTTGCACGGCTCTCGGCTCCGTGAGAGAGCGAACGCTCGCATGTAAATGAGGACACGCGCCTCGGCTGCTCCTCCTGCGGCAGCTCCACCTCCTGCATGACTAGGCGCTTGGGATTAAAGGGAAAGGCTCTTGCTGGAATTGAAATTCTTTTGTTCCTCAAACTACTCTGCGCCTGTGTCCCTTGGACTCTCTTCTTCTCTTTTTTTTAATGGTCTGAGAGGAATTGCTAACCCTAGCTATTGTTGTTAAAGTACGGAGAGCAGGATTATTGTTGTACGATTAGTGTACGAGTATACTGAAGAGTTGATGTGGGCTTGAAATTTTGAAGAAGCATAATAAAAGTGGAAAATAATGCGTCTTAGTATCTCTGGACACATGAATATTGCTGCACAGCTACGTAATAATGTGTACACGAGTTCAACACTTATTGACTGTCGTACCGGAAATTACAAGGGAGGAAGTTGGTAAAAGCGTGAAAATTTAAACTGAAAAAGTTTATGCCACTGTAAATCATTAACAGCGTGAACAAAAATACAGAAAAAATATTTTGACACAATTTTAGTTTTTCACCCGGCCTCGTTAGGAAACAGCTGCGCTTATTAACGGCGTGTAAATTTTAAGTTTAAGGCACCTCTGCGTGGCTAAAATTACAGTACAAATATTAACTTTAATCGCGAGGTTTTTTTGATAAATTTTATTGGTCAATATTTCAATTCAATTTAAATGTTTTTCTTTTTATTTATTATTTAGCGAGTACAAAAAATTACAAGGATTATTTCTGTTTTATGTTACAGCAAGCACTAAGCCCGAGCACCAGCAGCATCAGCATGGAAACTTGGGAGTGACAGTCTCGGTGAGTTATACTTATATCATCTCATTTGCCCTTGTAAAAGGTACATGTACGTCCTCTTAAATTACAAAAAACCTTGTTAATTTTTATTCATATTTCCATTTAACTTTATTTGCAAAGCCTGAAATATTGTTGCAATTTTAAAACAGAATTTTATTCTTTTGCTCAATTAAACGAGCATAATTGTTGAAAATTAATTTTTAAATTTCATTATACGTTTAGCTAATTAGAAATTAAAAGCTTTCTCGTTAACTGTGAATTTGCGAATAACGGTGATTCAATTTATCTCAGCCGAATTTCATCATTTTTTAACGATAAAGAGTTTTTTAAAAATTCGCGATAAAAGTAAATGCATTATAAAATATTAAATTTACATTTGTTGCCCACTGCATGTGTGCTCGCGGAAGAAAAAATAAGAATCTCATTGTGCAACACAATACGCAGCAAACTAGTTTAAAATTTCTAACCGTAATCAGTAAGCCATTGTACAGCAAGTTGCATTATACGTTAGACGCCTTTGTGAACTTCGTTCTCTCGTCAAGCTCCCATTGTTGACTATATTGTTAGTCGCAATACTTTTTTTCCGTTACAAAATTTCTTAAGCAAAAAATGTTCTATTGGTCCACTCCTTAAAAGTAAACCCTCAATTATCCATCAATACACAATTATCTATCTCAGAGAATAGTTTTCAAATCGCAATAAGACATAAAAAAAGAAAAAAAATTTGCCACGTTTACCAATTAGCTCGAAACTTCTCGCATTTCCCAATCAAACTCAAGGAGTTCTCTCTCTGAGTTGACAACAAACTTTTTCCCTTCCCCCAAACAAATATCACCCCGCAAAGATTTCAACTCCATCTTACATTGCTGATCAAACAGAGTCTGTCGGTCCCAATGTCGAGTGGTAATAGAACCCCCCGCCTCCCCCATACCTCTGCTCTTCGGCAAACGGGGCCGTTAGTAATTAACGCATCACCGCTCGGCGCTGGCGTTTGACAAATTTGCAGGAACTTTCGTCTTTGCAATCGAACGGTAGCAGCAGCAGCAGCAGTAGTCTCCCATCTCAATCTGGTCCAACGACGCCCGGAGAGGCCGATAGTTCCGAAGAGGGAGATTCGTCGGAAGTCGAGGACGGAGACGAAGACGAGACGGATGGAGATGAAGAGGAGAATGAAGAGGCCGACGGGGATGAGGAGGAGGACGAGGCGAGCCAGCCCGACGACGACGTCGACGACGAGGAGGAGGAGGACGAGGACAAGTTGCCGGACGAACTGCGGGCCGCGGCTGAGAGCCGGGCCGCGACGACTGACAAAACTCAGAGCGCCGCGACCGAGGCCAACTCCAAGCCCAACACCGGCATGTTCCAAGCTTCTGACGAGGAGGTGAGATTTGCTCAGTTTGCGGCTTTACCCTTGCCCCCCTGCCGCGCCGTATACCTTCTCCTCTCTTTCAACTTTCCTCCCTTGCAGCAACCTTTTGGATTACTTAGGAACGAAGATTATACGTATGCGATCAGACTCTGCGTGTCGGCGCAGATCTGTGTGTATTCCGTGGGTTTTTGTCTAAATTTTAGAAAACTCGTCCCATTTCCGTTCTTCCTTTTTTTTCCCTCGACCTAATGGGTTAACGCAATAAAAAAGATACAAGCTAAAAGCACTGTTCTCGGGTAAACAAGCTCCTTTCTTTTTTTTCTCTCCTCCCTCGAGCCAAGTGGCCTGACTTGAAAATGCATCTTGGGGGGAGGCAGAGAGACGGACAAGCTTTTTGCGCGAATGAAGTCGTATAGCACATCGCGGCTGCTTTTCACCGTTAGCACACGCTAAGAAGATAACAAATATCCCTCTCTCTCTCTCCCGGCTAACTTTAACGCGAGGTCGTTAAGCTTCTCTCTCTCTCTTTCTCTCTGCGCGGGGGAAAATTACTTTTTGGACGCGCGGCGCGGCTCTCATTTCGTGGACGTTAACGGCCCCCTTTAAATCGCGCCTTTATACTCGTTTGCGTAAGCTCTGCCAGCCCCCCCCCCTTGCAACTTTCTTCTCGACTCCTTTGTACACGGCTGTGCGCACTATAACTTTTCTCTTTTTCTCTCTCTGTCTCTCCACCACGTGGTGGGTTATGATAAAAATTAGCCTCGCCAAAGTGGGTATACAGGGAGACGAGAGAGTTTACTAGCGAGACTTAACGACCCTCTTTTGGGGGCCGTTTAATTGATGTATAAAATTCGCGTGGCAAGCTAATGAAGATTCTCTTTTGCCTCTTTTCTTGTTGTTATCTCATTTTGCTGTTAATGTTGTGTCGTTAGGTGAAAGAATTGCTGAATTTCAAGCGGAGGAAAAAAATGGACGCGAACGCCGAAGAAAAGTCCAAGAAGGATGGATTGAATGGATCGTCGAGATCCGGTCACGCGGAGGTGGTGGCCGACGAAGCGGTCAGTCATTATGTAAGTCGTTATTAATGCTTATATAAAATTGAAACATCAATTTATTTTATTTTTTTTTTTTTTTTTTTTTTTTTTTTTTTTTTTTTTTTTTTTTTTTTTTTTTTTTTTTTTTTTTTTTTTTTTTTTTTTTTTTTTTTTTATACAAATAATTCATCTTGCGATATGAACAACAGACGATTAGTATATCTCAGACATAGCGTCGGTTAAAAAACGCGATCCTGATAAGTCGATTCCGCATTAGGCGCAGGCTTAGGTTGAACAGGCCGCGGTGGTGGCTGATGCACGTGATGCCCTCTCCGCGGCTGGGACAGCAACTCGAACATACTCTGCGAGTGTTGGGAGAGCATTTTGGCGAGATCGGTGGGCATCGGGTCGGTCCAGAAAAAGTCGTGATTCAAGGCGTTATCCGAGTCGATTCTCTTCTTCGGATCGAGTGTCAGCAGTTTGTCCAGTAGATCAACGCCGTACGGGTCTTTGACGTAATGCTTAAGTCTGTCCTTTACCTGAAAACAAAGGAATATTCTGTTAACCCTTTTGTGCTTTCCAGTGTATTTTTGGGTTTTAATATCAGTGAGAGATAATACGCACCTTTCGTTTCTGTCCCTTGAGCAATTCCATTTTATTGTAAAGATCCAGCTTCTCCACCCCCGGCCAGACTTCCGGACATATAGAGCCGCACAGCTGGGCGATAAAAGTTAATTGCTGCTGCTCCGTGTTTCCTTGCATAATCGGCGACCTGATAAAAATAAAAACACAAATCAGTTTCATTATAACGATTTTCTTCTGCGTTAAACGATCGAGAGCTTAAAGGAGATAAGGTCACTCACCTCGTCCACATTTCGGCCATTATACAGCCGGCACCCCAGAGGTCAATTGGCGGTCCGTAATTTCTTTCTCCCAGCAGTAATTCAGGCGGTCTGTACCACAATGTCACGACTCGGTTGGTGTAACGATTGGCAATTTTGTTAACGCTGAACGCTCTTGCCAAACCGAAATCCGCCAGTTTCAACGTGCCGGACTTTGTGATTAAAATGTTGGCGGCTTTCATGTCCCTGTGTAAAATCTGCAAAAGAAAAAAAGAACAGTGGTCGAATTGTTATTATTTGCGCGCTTGCTTTTTAACGCGCGAACAATAAAAAGAAAAGAGCATACCTTGTTGCTGTGTATGTAATAAAGTCCATTGAGCATCTGCTGCATCACCTTCTTGATTTCTCCCAGGCTGAATTTGACGTTGATGTTGGAAAGCAGGCCGGCGAGGTCGTGCTCGCAGAAATCGAATATCAGATAAATTGTCATGCGCACTTTGCTGCCTTCGGCTGTTGAGTGGGAAGAAATTAATTTAAAAAAAATGCTCGTATTGCCAAGCGAAAGATTAAAATGAATTTTGATGTAATGACTTACTTTTGACTTCTCTGCAAACTTCCAACAGATTAACGATATTCTCGTTCTTCAACAGCTGCAGTATTTTGATCTCTCGCAGCGCCGTTATGGGAAACTGAAAGTAAAATTATTCAAATTACATTTTCGCGCAACGGAAAATTAAAAAAATAAAATATATTAATAATGCAACTTACGCCCTCTTTCTCATTGTCCATCAGAATCTTCTTCATAGCCACGAATTTCTTCAAATTATTTCTATCGCGCGCCTTAAACACTTCCCTGAAACACAACGAAGGAAAATAGTTTCAATTAATCCACAATGTAACCCGCTGAATACGGGACTCGGACTAGCTCAGTCGGCAAAGCGTCGGCTTGATAACACGAAAACCGTGGGTTCAAGCCCCAACTTTTGAGCCGCTACTCTCGAGTCCTGCCGAAATACGCTTAGACAAGCGTGATAAAAAGGCCCTTTGATTTTTACTCACCCAAACGTCCCTTGCCCTATCTTGGCAATCGCCTCGTACTTCCCCGTTGCGTTGCAAAAGGGGAAGTTAAACTGCTGCATGTATTTTTGTTTGTCCTGGGCGCTCATCAATGGATGCATTTTTTTTCGTGTATCAAAAATGTAAACTTTTAAAAAACGAAAATTTAATTTACTTTTTTTTCGGAAAAGCTATCTGCTTTTTCGAACTTGAAGTTAAACCTCAGAGAACTGAACTTTTGCGCGTGACTAAAACTTTTCACTGCTCGTAAGAAGCCGTTTATTATTTCACTCGATCTGTTTCCAAATTTAGCGCGACTCCACAGAAAACTGGTATATGTCGCTAACTTGATTTTTTTCCTCACTTCGTAACTCGAGACGTAAACTGTTTGTATTTCACGCAAGAAATCTATCGGTCAGTGAACTCGATGCAACTGAGCATAGAACTGAACGTTTTATATCCTGGAGGCTCTTTATATAACTCTGTAGTAACAACATAGATTTACCTGCCCAAGCGTAGACAGATTTTGATAGGTGGCGTCGGTCGTTAAGAGGCGTAAGCTCGTTAAAACTTAAATTTGACCTACTGCGACGGCTAATGAGATAGATTAACATATACGGCCATTAAAATTCAATTAGTAAACCCTGTACAGGTAATCGGCTCGAAACTATCGTTGCCTTCAGGTAGACGCAAATTACTTCGTGTTAAACGTACAGTTTAATGTTATCCGATATTAAGTAAAGTAATTTGTTATTAAATTTTTACTCGCAACAAATAATTACGAAAAAACAACTAAAATCTCACGATACATTAACGCAAGTAAAAAAAGACCTTACCGCGTACAGATCGATATCAATATTGTCTAACGTAACGAGTCTAAAAGGACTCGAGACGTCAAAGGGACGCGGCAGGGGGGAAGGAGGGCTTATTCGAGGTAGTCGGTGACGACAAGAGAGAGTGAGGAAGTTGGGCGAACTCGGGAAGAGTAAGTCACTTATGATTCTTTAACTTGACGCCCCCTCCTCGGTGCTCTCCGCTTACTTCGCGCTGGCGCTTCTTGTAGCGCAATTCAATTTTCCGACTTTGCACGCGGCTCCCACTCTCAGCCCCTCTGCTGTACCTTAAAAGACCTCCCCGCCTGTCCTCTCGTCGCTCTGACTCGCTAAAGTTGCTAGTCTGCGCGAGTTTTCGGATTATTATTTATTCCTTGACTTTGATGCAGCCTCTCTCCTCGTAATGCCTCGCGCGGCTCCCTTTCGCCGCCCGGAGTTACCCTATTTATTATTCAGCTGAACTATAAGTAAACGTAACTTGCACTTTGTGGTCTTTAATGCTTGGGGCAAATGGATCGACAAGGTGTTTAAGTAGTATCTTCTTTTCTTTTTTAACTCGCGTTTTAGGGACAGATAAGGTTTATACGTCTTTTAACACGTAGCATCCTTGGCATTTTATCTTGAGCATTTATCACTCCACTAGCAAAGTAAGAGCCTTAATCCGAGCTAAAAACTCCTACTCGGTCGAACGTATATAAGTTTCTCTCTCGCGAGCAAATCCCCCGCGGACCAGACCCTCAGTGAAAATTCCCCACCACGCCCGGTCGCTTCGACGAATTGACGCGTGTAACGTCGCAGCCTCACAATCAAAGAATCCCTTTCCCTCTCTATACCCTCCCTTCCTGTACTCTCAACGACCGTGAGGCGAGGCTGTTATTTCCGGTACACCGCACGTAGCCGCGATATAAAGCCGCGACAAGAGATCAAGCCGCGTCACAAAGCTCCCCCCTCCCCGACTTCTCTTACCAACGATCCTTTGGTACACGGGGGCTTACGTGCCGCGAAAACCGATGTCGGCGCGAGAAAAAGGGCGAAAGAGAGACGCGACTGTGGTACGAGGAAAGAAGGAGAGAATTGCAAGCGGGCATATAAAGATCCGTAGCATCAGCCAGCAGCGCGTCTTTCGAGCTCGCAAACTCTCTCTCTCTTTCTACGTTGCGTGGATTTGGAGCGCGCGGGAAAAGCCTTTTGTCGCCGGTCGCGTTTGATCGTTCGGCTTCAGAACGATTTCGCGGGCTACGTGCTCGCGGCGAAAGCAGCTCCTTCCTTTCTACCAGCCCCGTTACCCTAGAGCAGCAGCCTCAGCTGATCCGACTTTTCCGTACTCCCTCTCTCGTTCTCTCTATCGCCATCTCGCTTTATATCTTCGAACTAGCAAAGAGAGCTTGCGGGGATGCGGAAGCGAGAAATTTCAATATATCCCCGTGAACCAGGCATCAAAGAGTTATTTATTCCCTTTGTCAAAGCCCACCTCTCGTCTTATGGATGCGCTATCGTTTTTTTTTTCATTCTCCTTCTCCTTCTTCTTTATTCCAATAAAATTTGCTCGCGAGCAGGGATAAGGCTATGCGATTATTGGAAAGAGCCAAGGGGAGAGCGAGCTTTTTTTTCACGAGAGCCCTCTTTATGCTTGTTTGTTGCAGCCGAAAAATCAAGTGTTAGCCGACAGTCTGGTCAAGTTTTTCGAGAAACTCGTGGAAGATCCCCGGTTATTGGACGACGTGGACAGGCTTTTGCGTGAGTACCCTGATGAAAACGAGCACAACAATTTACCCCTTTAAATTCCTTTGTTTGTTTTTTTTTCAATAAAAATCACCGATCGATCTTGATTCGCAGCCAATTTGAAGTACTCGCGCCAAGCCGTGGAGGCGCAGAAGCGTCTGTCTCGGTTGCAAAATCACCTGGGGCCTGATTCCTCGCCATCGACGACTACCTCGCCGTCATCGAGCGAGTCCGTTCCCACGAAGAAGCCGAAAAAGAAGAAAAAAAAGAAGAAGCTCCATCGCAAGCTCTCGACCCCAGCCACGACGGCTACGAGCGAGCCAAGGTCAGCGGTGCTGCTCGCGTCGACCGAGGCACCCTGGGTCGTCCCAACCAAGCAGCCGGACCCATCCAGCAAGTGGCACATACTGACCGAGCAGCTTTTCGGGCCTCCGTGGCTGCAAGACGAGAGAAGAGACGACAATGCCAACGTGGCTAAAGTAAGTCTCATCGCGAACGTGCATAAATATACACCAACCGATAAAATAAATTGTCACAATTTTTCGTTGTAGCTCCGCTACGCAGTGCCGTCCCAGCAGCGAACGATCGCCTCGGCAGGACGGCGGCCCCTGGACGACAAGCAGCGCGAGAGTCTCGAGGCCCTGAACTCGGAGCGGCAGGCGTTGATGCTTAAGGCCGCTCGGGAGTACTCCGAGCCACAGTACACTCAGCCCCGCGTTCTCCACTTCGGCAAGATCAACACGCACCAGCGCACCTCCTCGGCCGAGGATCTCGACGACGGTGAGGCAGCTTGTCAGCCTATACGTTGCTTTTTATATCAATCGATCGATCGCTAAATTTGTGTCGTTATGCCCTGCCTATACAGCCTACGACTCGAACGAGCGAGCTTATCAGCGCATCCACTTCGGCCGACTGATACCCTCGTCGACGTCGCGGCTCAACTATCCGCACCTCGGCCAAGAGCAATCGAGCCTCTACGCGCAGCAATCCCGGCCCCGCCAGTCCATGCATCTCGACGTGAATTTCGCTCGCAATCAGGATTACCTGCCGCCCAACCATAACTTCGCCGCGAGCAAGCCTTGGCCGAGCAACGAGGCACGAGGCGAGACTGTGGAATTGGAGGCGACTAGCCAATCCGGCCGTCGCTACCAAATCCTGGCCCGCTTGGAATATGTCGCCGGAGTACGAGGGGGAGGAGCGCGAGCGAGCTTGGCAGCAGGCCCAACGACAGCAGAACTGGAGCCGGCAGCACATGAGGGTAGAAATCTGTTTGAATTTTCTCTTTTTTTTATTTCGACATATCGGACGATAGCTAACGCACTGCTTCGATGGCACTTCCAGGAGAACGTACCACCCTGGCTGGAGGGCCGAGAAATCGAAGGACTGCTCCAGGCGGCAAATCACTGGCCCAAGTCGGAGAAGCCCGCGGAGTACAACAACGTGCATCGCGAGCAGAACCCCCTGCTCTTGGACAATCAGCGCAACAACAATTCGGGACTTAAGGAGAGCCCCCAGTCGAAGCAGGAAGAGGACTCGAAGGAGTCGCCGAAGCTCACCATGAAAACGTGGAACAGCCTGACGTCCGATCCGGCGACGTGGCCGTTCAAGCTGCCGGGCGCCAAGCCTTGGCCGAAGGACGAGAACGGAAAGTCGTACAATCCGAACGCCGAGCTCGTGAGGAAGTTGGGCCTCTACAAGAGCGGCAGATTGAGAGGGGCCAAGGACGATTCGAAAGAGGCGAAGCAGTCGAACAAGGAGGCCAACCCGGCCGACGGAGGCAGGCTGGCCTGGGACGAGCGGCAGTCGTGGTACGGCGGAGCGAGCGCCGAGGAGCGAGCCTCGCGCGAGAAGATAAGCGACGAGTGGACCAAGGCGGCGACCGCGAGCAACGTCTGGCCTGCCAAGTGGAAGCAGTTCGCCTACCACAAGGTCACAGCGCCCACCACTTCAAAGTCCGGCGTGCCGCTCGACAAGCCGAATAGGAACGCCTTTATCGCGGTGTCGGCGGTCGCCGAGCCCAAGTACGACAATAGCTGGAGGAAGAACGACATCGAGGAAGTGGGCCAGTACGGGCGGCCCGACGGGCCGAGCGACGAGTCCGATCCGTTCGCCAGCCAGATGAAGGCCAACGTGTGGAAGAAGAGTGGAAGGCTTAACGAGACCCGCGACGCGCCTGATAAAACGGGCAGAGTCGATCTTTTGGAGAATCAGCTGGAAAATTTGAAAGAGCCTGTACTGGTTGGTATTTTTTTTTTTTTTATTTAATTAGCTTCCGGGATTTTTGGGGGAAAACTGCCAAGTTTTTGTTCATTGCTTTCGGTTAATACGAACATCAAAAATTGGAGGGGCAAAATAAAATATCAGCGGAAATAGGACTGTTCGGATAATCAAGCTGTTAATATTTACGCCTCGAGAGCGAGTCATTTTGCCGCGAGCTTAGCCCTGCATTAAAAATTCACGTTGCCATTAACTGCCGAGTAATCGGTTCATCGTAAACCACACCGGTAAATCTCGGGTCACTGTCGTATTTTCAATTAGTCATTTGGTAATCCACGTTTACTTTGCTAATTCATTTTTATTCATTTCGAACGACTGCTGTTAAATAATAATTTATTAATTGACTAAAATATACGCAGATTTCATTGTTTATGTTAATTCAAGAATTTATGTAATTGCAGTTGGAAGTGAATGTTAGCATAAGAAACTCAACAACCCATGGAAATACACCAGTACCATCGGAACATTCTACTCCTCAAGAGATGACGACATTTAAGGGAAATAAAAATAACGAAAATGTAAATCAAGAATCAGTTTCTGCAAAGCATTGAAAGCAAAATGAAAATCGATGTTCAAATTGATTTTTGGCCGACGAAATATGTAATAATGAATACATTGAAAGTTATTTTTATTAAGAGCTTGAAAATTTCACAAAGTAGATACTTTAGTCGGAAATTTTAACTTTTTCAAATTTTTAATAAAATGTTATTTTGTGCTTCCTGAACGACTTTAGAAACGCAAAAAGATATTAATGAATAATAGTCTGACACAATTGGCTCGTAATAAATAAGAAAAAAAAATTAATAAATGCATTTAGAAAATAAAAAAGAAAACAACAAATTTTCGCTTTACGAACGTATTTTGTATGTACAAAAAATCGTTCAGGAATGAACTGATCGATTATGGTAATATTTGACCAACAATACACTTGTTTGCTATACTGCGTAGCCAAAACTTTTAACAGAAAACTGTATTGAAATGTATAAAACTTACTCAAAAATCAAGTCTGAAATTGTTAAATATCAAATATTGTAAGATTTTTCTTATATAAATTTCAATATTAAAAAAACTTGTCCAATCTAGAACTGATTTTATGAGTACGATTTTATTGCGATAATAAATGCACTTTTTCAAAAACTTTTAACGATGTACTTGATAATTTATAGAAATATATTTAAAAAATTGTAAAAAAAAATATTAACAAAAATTTTTACACAAAGCTAATAATTATAATATACAAGGATTGGTCCCATCTTTCAAAGATTTAAAAAAAAACCTTTTAGAATATGTAAACACACGTTGAGAGCCAATTTCATTCATTGTTTCAGTTTCTCAAAATTTCAGTAGTTGTTAAGAATAAATAATGAAAGTTAAAAGCATTGCTCCCTGTGTGTTGTGCGTACAGAAGAAATTAACAAACGCATCAACTCCATGCAAACGCCCATATCTTTTTACCACTTCAATGAACAGATTAAAGAACAGTTCAAGAATACGTAACCTGCGCACACGAATCCCGACATGGACTGAATAAAAAATTTTGTCATCGTACTTACATAAATATATGTATAATGTGTGCACAAATGTACATGGGCCCGTGTAAAAATGTGTATTTGAAATCCTGTTTATTTGGAAAAAATAAACGAGAATAAGAAAAGAATATAAAGTATATGTGGTCCTCGATAAATAATTCAAAACTTGCTTCTTATAGATTATATCCAGAAATACATTTTGCATGAAATTGTTGTGTATGCGCATATAAAAAAGTCAACTTTTTTCGTCCCGAAAAATTTCATGTTATTTTCAATTGATATTGTAATACTTAAAAAAAACAAAGATCATTTATATAAAGAATAAAATTTTGAAAAGGAATACTGAAAATAAGTAAAATAAATAAACTGTTTAATTATAATTCACGCAAAAGCATTTCCAATTATTTTTCAATAATATTATGTGCAAGATTTTAAAAGCTTAATTTTCGGTTTCTGAACTATATTTGACCCAAATTCAAAAACTACTACTATTAAAGAATTCAGTGTCTAACATATTTTTTGTAATTAAAAAGAACAAAGATAATTGTTGATCATGTGTTTTAATAATCAGCTAAAAACTTAAAAATAGTAATTTTTAACATCAATTTCTGCTAAATATTTAATTTACTACTACATTGTATTACCACAATAGAGATAAATATATACACATCTACTTGATGAATTAACAATTCTACGTTACGCTCGTTAGATTAATTTATTAACTGTAATTCATTTTAAACAGTACATATTTTAAAAGTGAATGATATATCGTTGTACATAAAAAAATAATAAATAAGCAAAAGAGAAATCGTTTTATTTTCCCCAAAATCCATCCATTATTATCCTTTATGTGTTTGCATCAAATTTTTAAAAGTTTTATCCAACACTTTTTAAAGTTAATTAGAGTACCAATATCATTTGTTTCTGAATTCGGAGTTTTGTTTATTTAATATCTCACCGTTTTTTAAACCGAGTTTTTTCACAAATCATAACTAGCTTATTTATAAAAAAAATCCCTAGCTTCGGAACTAGGGTTACAAGTAGCGACGCCTGGCGAATAAAAATAAACCAAAATATTATCTGCTAAAATAGTGAAATCTTGTCAGCTGTACATAAGTAGATCAATAATAATAAAACAACGAATTCTAGCTTATTAAAAGAAAAACAATTACGTGTACTGAATTACTTAAGTAGATGCGTTAGTAATTCTCGAGTGTGAATTTATCACGTAAGTATTTGATTACATTAAACAAAGAGCATTCTTTGTTTCGAGGTTATGTTCGAATAAATAAAACAGTATTTTTCATTCTAACGGCTAAAAACAACTCTAATTATTTTAGATAGTGATACATAAACAATAAATAATGGCTCATTATAAGGGAGCAGCCAGTGAAGCTGGCAGAGCCATGCAACTCATGAAAAAACGTGAGATTGCCCAGCAAGAGATTGAGTTGCGCAAGAAGAAAATTGAGAATGACTTAAAAATTCACAACATAGAAAACAAATTTGCCACGCATTACAATGCAGTCGAACAGCAACTCAAAACGTCAACAATTGGTCTTGTTACATTGGATGAAATGAAAGCTAAACAGGAAAATATAGTGAAAGAAAGAGAAAGAAAATTAGCTCAGAAAGAAAAAGAAAAGGAACAAGAAAAAGAAAGAGCACTAGCTGCCAAGCAGGCAGAAAAGTCTAAACAAAAAAAGCAAATTCAAGCCTTATCTTTTAATCTCGATGAAGAGGAAGACGAAGACTGTTCAGATATTGATTCTGATGCAAAATCTGAAAAGTCAAGCAAGTCCAAAACCAGTGACAGTACAGAACCTGTTGTAAAAAAAATAAAAAAGAATCCTGATGTTGACACTAGTTTTCTACCAGACAGAGAAAGAGAGGAAGAGGAAAATCGTCTGAGAGAAGAATTGAGACAAGAATGGGCTCAAAAACAAAATGCTCTTAAGGAAGAAGAGATTGAAATAACATTCAGTTATTGGGATGGATCGGGACATAGGCGCAGTGTAATTATGAAGAAAGGTAAAGATATAAATAATAATATGCATATTTATCTTCAAACTTATTTTCCAATTTTACAAAATTTTATTTATTTTTTTGTACCATTACTGTATTCATTGGCATTAGTCCGTACTATTGGCAGGTAATTCAATATATCAACTTCTGCAGCGGTGTTTGGAAGTTCTGAGAAAAGAGTTCAGTGAATTGAAAACTGTAATGGCAGATCAATTGATGTATGTCAAAGAAGATTTAATTCTCCCACATCATTATACATTTTATGACTTTATTGTTACCAAGGTACAGTCTCAAAAAATATTTAGTACATGGTTCATAATAAACTAACTAAACTTATTTACAGGCAAGAGGAAAGAGTGGACCTTTATTCTCATTTGATGTTCATGATGATATCAGACTGATGTCAGATGCTTCAGTAGAGACTGAAGAATCCCATGCAGGAAAAGTATTACTTAGGTAAGTTGCATGACTTTTTGAATATTTTAAATGTACAATTTTTATTTAATTATTATCCTAATTTACAAAAATGCTTGTTTCATTTTCAGATCATGGTACGAAAGAAATAAACATATCTTCCCAGCTAGTAGGTGGGAGCCGTACGACCCTACAAAAACTTACGATAAATATACCATCTCTGATAAAAAGAAAAAAGACAAAGTTTAATTTAAGATTTCTTATGATTACTATAGATACATATAGGATGGCATATATTGTTATAGTACCTGTTTAATGATAATTTTTATTTTTTATAAAATCTTAAAATGTGTCGTTTTACACAGAGACATTTGACGTGGAAACTGCCTCTTAAATTAAGATAAAGTGTGTGTTACAGATTATAATTAGCAATTTTTCGAATTTTGTAAAACGTCTCCTTAAACTAATTTAAAATATATATTTCCTAGATACACAAATTGTAGTTAATTAATTTGTATTATTAAACGTTGTTAAATTCTTGATTAAGTTCTGTTAATCATATTTTCCGTGGATTTACTGCAAGAAGCTTTCAATGGTCGTTTCAATTTAAATTCTATTTGTGAAACTGTTTTTGCCGCAGTTTTTTCTTTACTTTTTGCCGTCGCGTCTCTCTTTTTATCTACAATCCAACCGACAAATAACATATTAGATTTTAATTAAATAAACAACAGTAGCTTCGTATACTTTTAAAATAAAAAGTATTACCCAATTCTAAGGCAGTCAACTCAAAAAAACCTTTCGTATTTTCGGCTAATTTCTTCGACTCCGGCGGACTTTTCGTAATAATTTCTTTCAATCGCAAGCGATTCCGTTTCTGAATTTCTTCCGTTTCTTGTTTCATCAACTAAGAAAGGATTGCAAACCAAACATAAACCAACTAAACTTATCCGCTGTCCACAAACTTTTCAAAATATACCTCGATTTTCGACTGCACTTTATCAATCGTCGAATCGAGATAATCAATGTTCCTTTTGATCTCGCTCTTAAAAATTTCGTTATAATTCAATTTGCAATCGGGACTAAGCTTGTCCGTGCATTGCAATTTGCTCATGAAATTTTCAAAAATCACGTCCACCTTTTCGCACGCTCTTTTGCACTCCAGCTGATGTTCCTCCAGCACTGCTATTTCGTCGTCGAAAATACTCTCGTCTACAAACGAAAACGACAAGCAAAAAAAAACCGCGACAAAAACCATCCCAATTTCCCATTTACCCCAAATCAGCCCCATTTTACAAAATCCACGTCGTACACAACTGCCCCGTTCTCCAGGCATTCCATCGCGCATAAAAAAAAAAATTAAAATAAATTTAAAGCTAAATCAGACGCGAATGGCCGATCTCCGGAGCAGTAGTCACGAGACCTCGTGGCCCGTCTGAGCCGGGCCAGCGAGTTGCCCGCTACCTTTGTTGGCCTTCCACGATATCTCGTCGTCGGCGACGTACTCGTCCTCCTCGTCGCTCGGCCTCGCCGGGCTGGAGTGTCCGCTCGCAGCTGAGGTGGCTAGTGGCGACGGCACGGCTTGGGCGCGTTTGTTCGGCTTGACCATTGCCGGCCGCTGGATTTGCTTGCTCGACCTTGGAGAGTCTCGGCCGGCCTGCTCGGCGGCCTTGCTACTGCAGTTCTCCTCGTCGCTGCTGCCCTCGGTGTACAGCTCCTCCCCCGAGATCCATGTCTCGTCGTCCTCCTGCAAGTAGAAAAACAACAGATGTGTATAACTGCATTGTAGATTCAGAATTTTCGAGAGAAACAAAATCGAGTTTATTATTTCGTCGATGATGAATTGAAAAATCGTTACAAACATCGACTGTTATACTTTTTACGCGCTCAAAGTATACATCAGCCGCTAATAAATATAGAACGCGTCTGATCTAGTCTTGACCCTGACTACTTCGGCGGGATTAAAAAACCTAACTATAGCTTTCAGCGAGAAAGCGAATCCAATAAACCTAAAAGTCTCGATCGTTGACCGCTAAATCTCCAAAATCGGTTGCTTAAAGAAGCAATCTTCTTCCACAATCGACGGGCTTCACACGAAATCCCCTCAGAGCTTCATCAACAACTCACCTCCTTTATCAGCTTGGTCAACTGCGCCGGCAGTATCTTCAACGCAGGTATAGGCTGGGCAGCCTTGATTCCCGACTCCTGGGACATGCCTCCGTCGACGAAGCTCGACTTGATATTTTTTTTAAATTTCCTTATCAAGAGCCAAAAGCCGTGACAGCCGGGCGTCTATGTCAGCCTCTCCTCAGCTACCGATCGCTGTGGTTATTGTAACTGTGACTCTGCCGCGCATAACTTCAGGCTCAAGAAAGAGAGAGAGAGAGGAAGGTGACGGAAGAGAGGGACAAATTCAAAGGCTAAAAAGCCGGGGGAAGGGGAGAAAAAAGATAAGTCTTCCGGGCGTGATGCAGAGGCTCCTCTCGGCTCGGATAAACAATCGACTCGCTCCGGCGGAGAGGCTCTCTCGCTCTGTTCTCTAACTAAAAAAAGTTATATTTTTAGTGTCACCTCTCTCGCTTTCAGCGCGACTCTCGCTTTAGAGCGACACACGCCGAATAATATAGGCCTCTATATAAGTTGCCCAGTCATTTTCGGAGCTCATCTTCTTTACGAACACGTGCGCGCGCGACTGTGCTGGATGAGAGAGAGAGAGAGAGAGAGAGCTTTTTGGGAAAAGCCGAAAGGTTTTACCTTGCGATTTATTAGGGATCTTTTAATTTGCGACTTACAGCCTATGCGATGGGTATTAAGTGTGCTTAATCTCGTGTGATTAATTGTTATCAATTGGAAAACTGTTTTTTTTTTTAAATTTCTTTCTTTTTTTTAATCGATCGGAGAACGCGCGCGCGCGCGTTTCTTTTCTCTTTATTTTTAGGAATACGCATCGAAAGCTTTATATAGTTCGAAAGAAAAAAGAAGAAAAAAAATAATAATGAAATTTCTTTTTAGATATAATTTCATTCGCTCACGGAAGAGGTAGTATCGTCCAGGCCTGGGTTATGGCACGCGCTGAGGTACACGGAAAATTGCGAGCGAGTTACGTCAAGAGTAAATAATGAAAAGTCGATAAATTAGATCGGAAGGGCGCATTTGTGCTAAAATATTGAATTCTTTCGTTTTATCAATCGCTCTCCCTCTCTCCTGCGGTTTTAGATGAAAAACTTTTGCGCGTAGCAGCGTGTGTACGAAGCTCGTTCGGGCCTTTTTTATACAGATATTTTCGCGGTTAATGAAATTTTCCCATGAATAATGACGTTATTCGACAAGGTTTTCAAGCTCGAACGAGACTTTTTTTTTAAAAAAAATATTTTTCTAACGAGGCACGTTGATAAATGTTGATAAAATAGAGAAAAAAAAGAGAAAGACTTTTCGATTAATCAATATGAGCGAGAGAACGTTATTTCGATGCGGCATTATTTTTTCTTTGTACACTCATTAAAACTATATAGATCTAATCTGGCCAATCTATTTATAAGCCTGTGATAAACGACGAGATATTTCAAAGAATGAATTTTAAAAACAGCATTCTCCTTTTTTTTCTCTACCTCGAGAGCGTCTCCTCTACCCTTCCATTTCCAGAAAAATGTTCATTATTTTTCCAACTTTATATTCCTTTGTTTTTAGAAAGCTCGATAAATCTTTATAAAGTGGGATCAAGCAAACACTAACATAAATCTAAGCAGACTCTCTCTCACTCTCTCTTACGTGGGAGCGCGCGAGCGAGGGAGAAAATTGTTTCGATCGTTTTAAGACCCGGTGACATTGAAGAATCATCGCCGAGGATTTTTTGAGAAGCTCATTATCATTTATAAATGCGTAGCGAAAAAAAAACCGAATATAAAATAGTGCAACGCACCGCGTACAAGAGCGGGTTTCTCGGTATAACACGAGCGCCAAAAAATAAACCGGGAAAAACTCTTTTTTTTTTTTAACGAAAATATACGCTTAATTTTCCATTTATCCTCAATTTTTTGGCTTGCCTCGGTCGGCCGACACTAAAGATAAACAAAGCTTATCCTCGTAAAGATAAAAAAACAACGAATTTTCCAATTGTAACTTCACTTTGTAATCTATAAAAAAAACAATTGTTCACCATAGGACGCGCTGGCGGAGCTATAAAAATATATTCAGGCGCAAAATCAAATGCAAATGTATCGGAGGGAAAAGCTTGTATAATATCGACCAAACGAGCCATAAGCCATTAAAAATCCCCGTCACGAATATAATAATGCCCGCTTGCTCAATGGGTTCGCGCAATAGAAATAAAAGGCGGTATACACACGCGACAAAGCAGCTGGGCGAAGCGACAAATCGAATAATAAATACGCTGGCGATATTGTGTCGATCGATATCTTTCCCTTGTAAATGCGCACTGATCAAAATCTCGGCAAAGTCGAAAAATCGTCGCACATGCTATTTATAAGTACAAAGCTCTTTCCCAGCCCCCATACACAGAAGCGCGCACGTGTCGTCGATTCACTAAAGCAGGCCCGGTGTTGTTATACCTTTCGATCAACACGAAATCGTTACAACCGATCTCCGAGTGGCCTTATAAAACGATCTCGAGACGCGCTGACATGATCGGCTCGGAGTCTCGCTCGGCACTGGCTAGTGAGCGAGAAGGAAACGAGGAGGAGACCTCCGTGCTCTGGCCCTGCGCGCATGCGGCTCAGTTTTTATAAATAAAACCACCGTAATACACACATGCCAAGCGCGCTTGCTGACGACACACACACACACACACACACACACACACACACACACACACAAGCGATCCGGTGAGCGCGGCAACTATGATGTTTAGGCGCGAACAGTCGTCCTGGGCTCTACGACGCAAACTCTCTCTCTCTCTCTCTCTCTCGTGAGTTGCCTTGACGATATGCGCTTATGGATTCTTACGTGGCGCGCGCGCGCCGGTTGCGGAAGCGGAAAAGTTTTATTTTATCGCTCTCTCTCTCTCGGTTATGATGCCGCCGCTCCATCGAGTCCGCGTGGGGCTTTATACTTACACGGGCTCGATGGAAATTAAGGATGGTTCGTGAGGTGAGTAGATATGACCGATACCGGTTTCAGCCGTTTTTAATGGATTTATGTTTATTGCTCCTACGAGCGGGCCTTTTTATTTCTACGGGCTATGTGTATGCATTTCGCGTGCCGCTTATAATATGTGTTTCGTTTTTATTTGCGCCTGTATGGCTTTTTGCAGGTGAATAAAAAGCGGGCGGATTCGTGCTATATATAGTATTCGGTTTTGTTGCTATCGCAATGAAGAAAATTAATGCTCTTTTTTTTTATGCGACTTTGTTTTTTTTTATTATGAAAAGTAAGAAATGACGCAACAGTCTGTGTATGTCAACGCAATTGGCGTTACAAAATGTTGTCTCTTATGATTACGTTATTCTAGAAGATTGTCTGTTTCAACAAATATTAATATTTACAAATTTGTTTCTAAAGTGAAAATGTATAACATTACAAAATTATGTTTATGGCTAACAGAACATTTTAAAAACCGTTGTACTACAGTAAAGTTTGCCTTATGGAACTTGGATCCATATAGGTAATATTTTCTGGAAAATGGTCCATTATAATAAATCTTGTTTCACTTGATTGGATAATAGAATCTACAAATCCAAACCAGTAAATAACTAATCCTGGGCCAAACCTGTTCCAGTAACTAAGAAATTGTTCTTTTATGTAATGTTCATGAACATCAGGACCACCAAATCGAGCTTTAGATTCTATCCAATTGACTACAAAACCGTTTACAGCTATAGGAACTTCTAATTTAAAGTCTGGAGTTTTATCATATCCTTTGGTGCGAAGGTGATTCTCATCATAGAATGGAATTTTACATTTCTTTAAACACAATTCTAGTTTTACTTCGTATTCTTCCCCAACACTCCTAAAATTTTGAAACAAGTGTACATGATTATTAAAAATTCATACAAACAATTGATATATCAAGGAAAAAATTAATTTTGAATACTCACTCGCTACATGCATTTGAAATATAACCATACTGGTCATCATATACTATACACTAAAAAATAGAATAATTATAAAATAAATAAATTCACATAATTAAATTGGTATTCAAACAAACCAATATGACTTACCAAATAAATTTCATAGGCAAGCTTAGCATCTTTAATTAATGTAGTATCCCTCAAGAATTGACTAATCTTTTCCTTGGTAACTGAAAATAAATCAATAGTAAAATTATTAGTTTCTTTCAAGGAATATTCTTTCAAAGATACCATTATAAATAACAATACATATTGCCAAAGTACACCAAAATTTACATACCATCTTCGTTACCCTCATAATACTGTTCAAGTATTTTACGAGCAAGTAATGCAGGACAAATATCAAGTTTCATGGCTGTTCTCATAAGTATTCCATCAGGTTCTTGTCTTTTTACAGCCTCTAAATAACTAAAAATTTGCAACATTTTTCCTTAGGGATGTGCATACCAAATTGAAAAATAACAAAAAATTTTAATAATTAACATTTACTTACTTTAGATAAGATTCATTACTCCTTTGTTGTAACTTCCTATGCATTAGCTTCATTTTGTTTGTAATTTCTTGTCCCAAAATCGAATACAGTGTGTCTGTTGAATAACTAAGAATACAAAACACAAAACGGCAACATTAACAAACGCTTCGACAACACCATTTGATTTGCAATTTTCGAGTTCGTAAAACCGCGTTAGAAAGAAAAACCAAAGCTTTATTCGAAAAAAGTATTAAAAAAGAGCTTACCTGGCGTACTTGGCGACCAACATTCTTGCGCAATCTCTTGTCAGGCCTCGATAGTTTCGAACATCCCTTACTATTGCTCGATACTCCTCGATCTTCATGGTGCATTGATTGTTGTATTGCAATAACGACAAGGTAAACAAAAAAAAACAACTTATCGCCTCTAACCTTAAACTTTTCACTATTTTTCTCTCACGACACTTTACGCATAACTTGCTGTAATTAAAAGAGCCTGTATTGCACGCTGTTTTAGGATGACCAAATTGATATAGCAGTTAACGAAACGAATTCGTTCACGGATTAAATAAAATTTTACTTTTCTTAGAGACGCTTGAGCGTCTCGACCTGCAGCCTACGGCGTACCAGACGCCAATGACCCTCAACCCCTCATGCAACGATGCAACCCCTACAAATGAAGTTCCACCACTCACGTAGGTAGGCTGTTAATGGTTGGTCGAACGACTTCGACTAATAACGTAAAACGAAGGATGAATGTTTCATTCAATCGCGTTGCATGCAACAGGCAAATTGGATTCTAATATACCTAATTGAATTTTTTAAAATTATAGGTTTTACGATATTTAAAATCGTGCAATTTAAAAAATTTTTAAGTTAAACAAATATTCAATTTTTTTTTAATTGCTGGAGAAGGAAAACTGTTTTTTTCCGATGACAGGGAAACTATGGGTGTGGCATGTACCATTGGATTTCTTAATAAAATTTGAATTAGTGGGTAAAGAATAATTTTCACAAGTTTTAAAGATCCGAAACTTTTTTTATTTGTTTTTTTTCTTTGAAATAAAAATTAAAAATTACAAAACAAGAAACGATAGTTTAAGCAGTTAAAAAAAAATTTGTCGTTGTTTTAAATAATTTACACAAATGATTCTCGTATTTGATACCTACAATCGTCTTACTAAATAAAAAAGAAATAATAAACGTACAAAATGAAAGAGATTGCCGGAAACAAAAGTAAATGATTGCTGATTTTCGATATGGTACGTATACGCGCGTATATGTGTATATATAATATAAAACTCGCCGTGGCTGCTTAAAAAGATTTTACGTGTGTGCAAACTGTTTTTTTTCAATCTTTGCAATAATTTCTGCAACATCATTTTAATAAACGATCGTAATTACTTACAATCAGTTAGTTCTTCATCTAAAAACGCAGATCTCTTTGTACACAATTCGTAGGAACATCATTAAATATACAAGTCTGTTATTTGTTTTCTATATTGACATTTGATTCACATGTACACACTTGTCAAAACCGATTAAAACTATGCATAGTGGCAGATACACAGGCGCCCCTCAAAGACTTATTCATAAGAAAATTAACTTATTCTTTTTTTTCTTTTTTTTTTGATACTCTACAAAACTGTACAAGCTTAAATTATTTATTAACTGTATTGTATACTTCATTTTCTTCAGTGTACAAAGGCATTCAAGCTGGATTTAAAAAAAAACTAACTAATGCTTAATCGTCGGACTTAAACAGATACATCGAGATGATTTCGATACAAACTCTTAGGCTAGACTGAATTTAAATTAAACTTAAACGTACGCATCCGCGATGATAAAATTCATTAAAACTAACTTACACACGACCTCTCGACGTTATTTGTTTAAGCGTGCGATTAACGATATTCGACGCTCGTCGGCCTTGCCGAATAATTTCGCGATTCCCTAAAGCGCGAACGGGAAATCTAATGTTGGACCGAGCTGGTAAACGCAAACCGCGTGCAGCCTTCAGTTGACAAGTATCAAGGGCATCGGCTTGATCTTGGTGAGTTCAGTCGGGTTGGGAGACGGGAGAGATGCGGTCGCGCTTGCCCGCCTTGCCCTTAGCCTTGGACTTGCTTTCGCGTTTGCGACCGACCAGGGACGAGGAGGTCGAGGTGGTCGAGGCAGAGTCCGCGGGGCTGGAGTGACTCGAGCCCTCCCTGTCTCGCTCCCACCTGGCCAGGCTCTCCCTGAGGTTCTGGCCGTCGGACTCCTCGTACGTGTCGATGTCGATGTGGACATTACCCGACTCCTGCGAGTTACTGCCGTTGTTGCCCGCCTGGGCGGCCGCGGCTTCGAGGCCCGCGCGCATCTCGCGTCGCTGCTCGTCCGAGTGCTGGGGGCAGCGCATCGAGCGCGTGCACAGCTTCTTCGTGTGCTCGGACACGACGCCGCAGATTTGCTGGAGCAGCGCGCGTTTCTCGTCTATGGACATGTTGTCGTAATTGCCGGGCGAGTTGCTCTCGCTGCTGGTCATGCCGAGCTCGTGACCTTGGAGGCTGCTGTCCGAGCCGTTGCGCGCCTGGGGCCCCGCGCTCGTTGTCGCCTGCTGCTGGAACTGCTGCGGCTGGCCCGTCTTCGGCTGCTTCAGCTTGCGCAGACCATTGCGGTCTTTGCGCCGCTTACGCTTGTCGTTGTTCACGCTCCAGTCGACGTCGTCGTCGTCGTCGCTTATTACCCCGCCGTAGGTCGTCATGTCCTTGGAGTTGTTGGCAATGCGCCGCGAGGCGATACGGGAACTGTTGCGGCCCATGCCCATACATTTCTCCAGGTGAGTGGCAAACCGACTTGCGGCCACGCCACGTTCGCAGTTTGGACAGCTGCACTCCTGCGACTTTTTGATCGGATGCTGACCAAATACGTCCAGACCCGGCGAGTCTGTAAATGAAAAATTGTATTAATAATTTTATTTATTCTTTTAAATAAAAGACTTTACTTTAGGCAATGATTGAAAAAAATACAGTAGACACTAGTTTGATTAAGTCATTTGCTACAAGTTCATAAAAATAAATTTGATTTTAGTACAACTCTTTTTCTTTTATAATTTGTTCTTGTTAATTAATTTAGTACCATATTTAATAAATAATTTAACATTAAAGCAACAAGCAGTTGATTAATGTACTGTTAAAAATCATAAACCATCAATGAACCATCAAATAAGATATGGTTTCACGCTGATAAAACTTTATCTCTGTACTGGTGTTTAGATGACTGACTCAAGACATCAATACACAATCAATAATTTGAAACAACTTGGTCTTAAAGCTAAAGAAAAAAGCAAAAATGCTGAAATAGAATCGAGCACAATGAACTTACCCACAATGGCATAGGACTCATCGTCAGGTATTCCTTCCTCAACATCAGAGCTGCCAGTTTTGGTCATGCGATGCACATCAAAGACAAAGCCCATGAGAACCTCATCAAGGAGGTCTTCGTAAATCTCTTTACTGGCAGCCTCGACGTTCTCTGGCTTGGCCATGAACTCGAGGAAGCGCCGGTTGAGCTCCTGCACCTTGTCGCTGGTGACCGACATGCTGGCAGCAGGCCTGGTGCTCAGTCCTCCTGTCTTGCCGCTGCACCGGCAACGAGTCGCCGCTGCTCCCTCGGATCTCCCTCGGCCTCTAACATTCGCTCCGGTTTCGTTGGGCCAGCTCCTGCCGACGCCGGGCCTTCCAGCTGCCTTCTCTACTCCTGCTGCGTTAGCCCGCACCTTCTGTTGTCCTCCTCCTTGATACTCGATCCAGTCGAGTGGGCCTTCTTTATCTAAATACTCTCCCGCAGCCGTGCGCGTATACCATTCTACACTACACACTCTTTCACTTACTCACTGACTCTCTTTTTCTCTCTCTCTCTCTCTCTCTTTCTTTCTCCTTCTTTAGCGCACTCTCTCATTCAGCGGCTAACCTTTACCGGGCTTTGCGCTCTCCTTGGCGTCCAGCTGATGCCTGAGAGAGAAGCGTCAGCTACGCCCCACCTCTCTCGCTCCTCCCCCCCTCTTCACTTAATTCTATTCTTTCTTTTTGCAGACGCACGTCAAAATTCGATTTTCGCGATAAAACAAAAAGCTTGACGCCTATAAACAAGCCGAGGATTACTTGCGAGATTTAACTGGCTTTTATAATTGAATCGCTAGATAAAATTTTTTTTAGACGACCGATTGGCTTTTTTTAAACAATTTTAATTTGCCAATGCCACATTGGCAAGAGCACACAAAGCAGCTTGGCTTACATTTTTATTTTTCGATTTGTTCACTACTAAATTTAGAATTTATTTATTTTGAGGTAGCAAATAAGAATATTGAACGATTGAGAAGACGAATTGGAAAATTTTAAAAATATAATAATAATGTCATTGTAAAATAAACAAATTTCAAAAACTTTACCGGCTTACCCTTATTATTTTCGATAAAAATTATTCGCAAATAGGTATTTTCATCTGACCAACAAGTTTACTCGATAAATATATTCGTTCGACTTTTGTATTAATACGAAAGTAAACGAATTTCTTAAGGGAATTTTATTTTTATGAAAAATAATAAATAATTCAGAAAATTAATTTACAAAAACAAAAATTTATGAATTTTTATTCCGCTGAATCAACTCGATTCAAATACGTAAACAGTGAAATTGCAGCCGAACGAAAGTGGAGGGACAACGATATATATCGAATAGGTTGGAATCGGCGAGTTCGATTTTTCGCCAGCAACTTCAATCTCTTTCGGCGGCCGAAACTCTGCCAAGATGGTAAGGAACATTGTTTTAGCGCTAAAAAATCTAAAAATGTCGAAAACATCGCGAATAATCAGTGAAATCCTCGTAACGAAACTCGTTACCAGTTTATTTACCTACTCCGCAATGTGAATATTTTCTTTGTGCGATGTGAAAATCAAAAATTTCGAGGGACTTTGCATTAGCCCTCCTGAGTGAGGTTAAATAGCCGCTATGTGAAACGCGTGTGTGTTTACATTTTGCAAACGATTATTGAATTTATGGATTTTTATTGTTTAAGCGAGCTTTTGACTTTCAATAGTTTAATCTTGATACTTTTATTTACAGTCGCTCGTAATCCCAGAGAAGTTCCAACACATTCTTCGTGTCATGGGCACGAACATCGATGGTAACAGAAAAGTCATGTTCGCTATGACTGCCATCAAGGGTGTGGGTCGCCGTTACGCCAACATCGTCTTGAAGAAGGCCGACATCGACCTTGACAAGCGAGCTGGTGAATGCTCCGAGGAAGAGGTGAATAAACACTTGCAGCCGAACATAACCTCCTGTGATTCTTGTACTCATTGATATTGTGTTTTGTGTAGGTTGAAAAGATCGTTACGATCATGACCAATCCAAGGCAGTACAAAATCCCTGACTGGTTCCTCAACAGGCAAAAGGATATTGTTGATGGCAAATATTCACAGGTAATAGATTGAATTATTTTGGCTAGTTTCAAGATTTTAGAACAACCTGTAGCTTTGAAAAACAAATGCTTACAGATAACAGCATTAGAAACAAATATTTTAGTTTATAACTTTATTGGAAAACTCATAAAAATCTTTTATATAGAACAGTTACACAATAGAATGCACAATCACACGGTTAATTATATTTTGCCATGTATGGTTGACTGGTAGGTTGTGCTATAGTAACTGCATTTTTTGAAACTTTTGAGTTTTAATAATTCAATAGTTTGGAAATGTTTGAAATGCAACAAGTTAATTTTAATACCACATTGAAAGTTTTGCAATATCTAGTTTTGTATTCATAGTTATATCCTGAAAATCTATTGATTATTGTATCTACAAACATAGTCACTTGATTTTTAAAATTATTCAATTATGTTTCTACGTATTAGTAAAAAGATTATTGGAGATTCTTTTCTATAATGACATTATTATTAACTCTTAACTTATTTTTCAGCTTACGAGTTCCAACTTGGACTCAAAACTGCGTGAAGATTTGGAGCGCATGAAGAAGATTCGTGCACACAGAGGTCTGCGTCACTACTGGGGCCTCCGTGTGCGTGGTCAGCACACCAAGACGACCGGACGAAGAGGTCGTACTGTCGGTGTGTCCAAGAAGAAGTAATTTAATAATTTTACGTTTAAAAATAATAAAAATTTTTTAAATCTAACGATTTGAATTCTGACAAAAATTATTTCACCTCTCCCTTCATTCTTTGTTAATTGTTGAAATTTTGAAAAATTATAAACCGCATATGATGATATATTGACTAAATTAGCCCAAAGAGCATTTGTTTAGGTTTATTATATAATACAGTAGATTGAGATTTGCAAATGAATCACTTACGCTACTACATTTGCCGCGAAAGAGAATACAAACAAAAATATTTTAAATCAATAAACTTCCTAACTTGCGGCAATCTGACCTTCTGACCTGCACGTGCGACTGATCAATCCGGTCTAACTTCTCCGCTTTACTTTTATTATTATTATTATTATTATTATTATTATTATTATTATTACCTAATAAATCAGTGATGATACCACATAATTTAATCGAAAATCGATTAATGCAACTATATTTCTTTTAAAAGTCAAAGAAATAATAAATATAAGCTTAAAATTACGATAATTCGTCGTTTCATTTCTCTCCATTCTCATGCATCGCGAAGTCGTGACGGAAAAGAAAAGTTTCCCGTGGCCAAGTTCTTCAGCGAATATACCAAATTTGCATGCTATAGAATGAGTAAGGATGCGCACAGGAAACTACTCATTAGATTTTCCTCCGAAAATTTCGTGAGGGGGAAAAGTTTTGGCACGAAATATAGACGATTTTGGTACACTCGTGAGGACGTTGCAGTGGTCGCGTGTCACGTGGAGAACACGAGGGAGCACATTTCGGGCAGGATTAAACAATTCGATCAGTTGTAATTAAATAATTTTTTATAAACAAAGTAAAACAAGTGACATTGATAAGTGAAGATAGTATTTTTGCGTTTACAACGCCTGTGGTTTTTACATTCGACGATATACAGTTTACCTTCAGCGGACACGTTTACCTTCAAGGGGCCAAAATAGTTAGCAACGTCAATTAGTCATTGGAAATAGTTATGATGAACTTAAAAACTCTTCTGGACTGGATACCTTTCAAAAAGGTAATTATTCACTCTCGAATAAATTAATTTGTAAATCTTATTTTAAAAATTATAAATTAATCGACCCTTCATTCTTTTTTCGCCAGGCTGCCGAAAATAAAGTCGCCATCGAGGACGAAGTGGAGGACACGATGTGCGGCATTTGCTTGGAAAACGTGATCGACAAAACGGGAGACAACAGATTTGGATTATTGTCCCATTGTCGGCACTGCTTCTGTTGGGTTTGCATTGACAGGTGGCGAGCATTGGGCAGGCCACTGCGACAGGCCATCTATTACAGTTGTCCCGCGTGCTGCGTCCATTCGGACTTTGCCGTGCCCAGCTGGATTTGGATCGACTCGAGAGAGGAAAAATACGAATTGTTCGTGTGCTATTTGAAGTCCATGAGGTAATTAGCCCCTTGATAATTTTTTTTTCTATTTTAAAATATGCAATTTAGTTAAAAACGACTGTATTATTATTTATTTTTATCAATTTTCAGGAGAAATTGTAAATTTTTCAAGTGCATCAAAAATTGCCTGTTGAACAAGGAATGTTACTATCGCGTGCAATGCAGGGATTTTAAGAGCAACGACTTCATCACGCAATTGGTTATTCTATTCAGCGTCTTGATTGTTTTTACAGTATCGTATCTGCTCTCTTTATTCGGGCAGTTTTTCTCCAACACAATCTGCGCGAGCTCGGAGAGGAGGACTAGAGAATTGAATCATCCCCTCTGACGACTAACACGATAATTAGGTGTATAATTGAATTTTAATGATGAAACAGATGCGCTTCCCGTGGAAAGTTATTTCGAAGAAACAGAATAAAATAAAAACGAATCATCTATTGTTAAAATGTGCGTTCTATGAATAAATTAAATTTTTTTTTAACAAAATCGATGCAATTATGTGTGTATTTCTGTCAAAAGCCGCATTAACAATTTATTATTATTACAGAAGCCGATGGGCTCGCTCGCCGAAATTAACGGCGATAAAAGTATATATATATATAAGCGTGCTTATTTTGCGAAACTTAACAACACAGAGTCGTGTGCGATTGCGACACGCGATAGAGAGAGAGAAAGAGAGCGAGCGCGAAGAAGAATGTATTATTTAAACATTATTTTTCGGTTATCGAGTAATCGTGACACGTTAGTATCGCCGCCGAGAGAATCTACGGCCTTGGCGCACGAGCGTTCATTGCCCGGTGCACCAGAGCAACGCGTTCATCCTACAGTTTGCGTGTGTGCGCATCGTAACAATAATTTGTTACTAACTTTAAATAGTCTCCAGTACTTGATGAACGGAGGCACGAAGTGATGGGAGCCGCAAGAGTGCCAGTCTACTTTGCCAGCTTATAACTTATTATTTTCGAGTAGAATATTTGTTTTGTTGATGCACTATTTATGCGTCGCTCTCTGTCTCTTATTTCTTTTTTTTTTTTTTTTGTACACTATTCCGTGGACAAGAAGATAATGCCTCGAAGTATGTACGCACTTTGTTCGGATGCATACTTACGAGTCTATAAGTCAATGTACGTATTTAACAATATATGCACGCAACGGTATCTATATCGCGAAAACGCTATAACTGCATAATTGCAGCACGACTTTTCTTATTATTTTAGTTTTATTTTAACTTGTCGATCGGACGCGTGTAAATTGCTTAAGAAGACGCTGTTATACTCGTTTTGGACGCGTGGTTAAAAAAAATTTTTTAATTTATCGATACACACGATATTACAAACGAAATGCTGAAATATTCTTCATGTTCTCGGCTGTATAGCACTGCGGTGGAATATAATTACTATATTTGATAAATTGACGTTCCGATTACGAGGAAACGTAGGAGAAAAAATATGAGCGCGTTCTATAATTAAACGGTAAGACGAATTTTTAAACAAACGCAAAAGCGTTATATTTTAACAATATTTATTCGCTCGGCGTGCGTAAAAGCTACCGAAATATTATTATTCGCGATGCTTAAATCCAACCGTTTTCATCCAAATTTTCCTTTTATTTACGGTAAATTAAATGCTCAAATCCTCTTCGCATTTGTGACTTCAATGGTAAGAAATTCGCGGAAAAAAATAAAAACAAAGAGTCTGATACAGATACGTGCAAACGCTCCCCTCCCAAATATTTACCTAGAGTATAGTGGGATATTCGAATACGTGCATGAGCGCGATAGCTGCAGTTTTTAGTCCGCGGCTAAACTTCAAAATTTTTCAATCGCAATCGCACGTGTGACCCGACGACTTGTGTGTCGAGAAAATAAAGTTTAGCAAATTTCGTGTCGCCGAATGGCTAATAATTTTATTAAAAATTTATCGAATAAACGTCGCTACACGTCTGTGTTGTCTTGCAGGTAATCCTATTACCTGTCACTTGTAAGGATTGTGATTACAAGCACACTACGAATCGAGAGTGGAAAATAAGGTACAGCCTGTGCTTATTAGAGCTGCAAGAGAAAATTTCATAAAAAAACATCTGTTTATTTATTTATTATTAAAATTCGTATAAGAAAAGAAAAATATAATGATGAATTTATCAACAGATTTGGGAAAGGTATTAGCAAAGCAATGACAACGAAAACACTTCAAAGAATTAGCAATAAAAACGAAACGGACACAATAAATTACGAGAACGTAAAGCTGAGCCGAGAAAAAATTTGCGGCATTTGTTTGGAAAATATTGTGGAAAAAGTGGGCGATAATAGATTTGGAATTTTATCGGGCTGCCGGCACTGCTTCTGCTGGACGTGCATCAAGACTTGGCGACGAGTGAGAAACGTCTATCCAGCAACTACGAAATGCTGCCCAGAGTGCCGTGTTACGTCCAGCCTCGTCTGCCCTAGCATGATTTGGATTGACCTGCAGAGCGACAAGAACAAGCTGTTTGCAAAATACAAGACGGCTATCAAGTAATAACGATAAAACTTATGTTCAACTTTTTTTTTTATTTCAATTTTTACACTTTATGCACTGTCAATCGTATAATGCTTTTCAGAAGCGACTGCAAAATTTCCAAATGCTTTCGCTCGTGTCTCTTGGAGGACGAATGCCAATATTACAATATCAAAAGCAATTTGGAGAGCAACGTGTCTATAGTAGCGTTTTATATTATCCTTTTGTTTCTAACCATTGTAGCGTAATAATTCTTGGCAAAATTCGAATGGCTTCGACTATTCGAAAAGTTAAATAATTTGATATTTATTTATTTTTCATTTTACTCAGTGAGTAAAAATTGGAGACAGAGAAGGGAATGACTCTTAAAATCGTTGAAATTTAAGAGCCAATCGTAGTTATTCGGAATTTCATTGTGAATAAATAATAATTAATTCAAAAGCGTATGGAAATACGAAATAAACAGGTATTTCAAACCTCAAACATTTTTTTTATTTATAATTTGCAAGCAACATTATTACTTTTCATAAATTTACAATCTAAACTGTTTGGTCGTTGGAACATTAGACTCTACAAATTTAAAAACATTAAGATTTTATACATTTTGTAAAACATAACAGGCAGTAGTATAATGTAACGTACGATGTATTGTTCAAATGTAAGAGATAGAGTAAGTATAGCTCAATTTTTATGTCGTATTAGTTATATAATTACATAGGTTTAATACTGTACAGAGAACCGTAGCGTGGAATGACTAAAATTTGAAACTTCAAAAATATTTTTATATCACATAGCAAAAATTGATCGATGATTCATAATTGATCTCCTTTAGAATTTTCCTTTTCACAAATCGATTGGAAAAATATGGAAGTTTCATTGCTTAATTAACTTGCTAAATATTCCATTGCGTGGTGCGCTTTACACTCGCGAGGTTTTTATTAGTAGGATATTTTTTCTAGATAAGCTTTTGGGACTCGCCCGCGCTGGTTGCCTCGTATACCCAGTAGATAATCCTCGTCGCCAGGAATTTCTCGGACGCATATCACCTAGAATGGTTTTGTTTTTGTTTTGTTCTTTTTTTTGTTTGGAAGTATTTCATCATGACAATTGAAAACAAAAACAATGTTATACACATTCACAAACGAACACCAAAAAACTGAGGAGAAGGGGGACAAATAAACAGTCTACGATGGAAGTCGATAAATTTTTAATTTATTAGAATGCACATTGTTTAAACTCCAAAAAATTTGTTCGTGTTATGTACAAAATATAGAATATATTCAAATAAATATACATTCGCATACTCATGTAAAAAAATTACTTATATAAAATAATATGTATAGCACGTAGCGATGGAAAAAAATATATATATTTAAAGACTACATTACAATATACATACAACTGTTTAAATTAAACTTAAATTTAACTATGTAGTGCTCAAAACTAAAGTTACGTAGTTAAACAATTAACTATATACCTAATCGATTTATCCATGCGAGAACAACGTGTAAAAAAGATGATTGTTATATAATTATATATCTAAATATAACAGATTTAACGACAGCATCAATTGGTCAAATAAAAACAAAAAAAAGGAAAAAAAAACAAATCAAGTCCGACAAGAACGATTAATTTTTATTTTCTGTACACGAGAACATCGACAATAATTATGCTTCGACAAAATCTACAATTATATAAACGTCAATATAACAATAATCAGCGATATTATATAAAACATCATAATGCTTTAACAAGGAGCAAAAAAAAATCGTAATTTGTTCATGCAATAATCACATATCGGAGAGGGCCAAATAAACTTGCGCCAAACGTATACTATACCAAAAACGCCACGTAAATAAAAATAGGTGCAAAAAACTTTAATTATTCAAGTAAAAAAATAGTAAAAAAAAAGAGAGAAAAAAATGATCGATAAGACATCGTAGGGTGGGTTGGGGGGGGCGGAGTTATATTACACAATTAAACGCCAGGTCACCGTCTGTTCAGCCTAGCGTAATGATAAATAAATGCTCTGAGGAGACAGACCGTTTCCAGGCAGCGAAAAGGGAATATCGGGGAAGTTGGTTGTAACATGCTGCACGAGGAGGGTGGCCCCACAGGCGCATGCTCTAGACGCCGCCGCTCTCGAGAGGCCTCAAATAACGAACTTGTTTACCTCGTCCTGGGCTATGCTGAGCTCGCCCTCATCCAACGCCGAGTAGTCGCAGACGACGCGCGCTCGTTCCTGGCCGTTCTCCAACCTCGGCTCGGCACTGCCACCGCCACCAGCAGCAGCACTTGCAGGACCACTCGACTGGAACGAGGTCCCGGACAGGCTTTGGGGGAGGGAAAAACGTTTAATGGGGGGCTCGATTATGTGCGAGGGGAGCTGGGCCCGGTCGGAGGGACGGACTGATATCGTTAAACCGAGAGCTTGCAACGACACGCGCGATTTTTCATTCGAGCTGATTAGTTATTTTTTTAATGCTTTTTCAGGCTTTTTTGAAGAACCGCGAATTCCATTTGGTTCGTTGATCTTTATTCTGTCGCAAGCTCTCTTGAGACAAACTATAGCGCTGATCTTATGATTAATTGCGGGAGCAAATTCTTGCAAGAGATTATTGAAATAAAATCGAGATATTGATTTTCTCAGTTCATCGCGGGGTATTTTTTTAAAATTTAATTCTGCCTACTATAGCTTGCCTTTCAATTTTATGATTTTAGGACTCAACGGGCAGAATTGTTTTATATGAAGAGTACATTAAAAGATAAAGGATATCGGTCATATGTGAGTAATGATAAAATTATTATCGTGGACAATAATAAGTTTCGTTCTTATACTAAAACACAAATTAAGAATTTTAATAAAAACATTTGAATAAAACAAGAAATGTCTCATCAATTGAAAACTAAAATTTTTAGATAAATGAAATAGTTAAATTTATTTTCCCGATTTATTTTATTAAGCTAATCAATAGGTGGAAGATTTTTGTTTAATTTATAATATGGGCGATTATAACTATTTATTTTATTATTTAATTTAATCATAAAGCTCTTTGGTTTCGATATGTCTTAATTTATAATTAACACATAAATTATAGTTTAGTAACATTAACAGACACAGTAATGCATTGAATGAAATAACAATTACTAAAGAAAATTGAAGGATTATACATGCATTCAACATTAAAAGTTAGTACAAAAAGGATTGCACATTGTTAGTGGAAAATTAGTTGTGTTAATTCTGTGCTCTTTTACTTCAAAAGTAATTAGAAGGATTTTAAGTAGCATTAAAAAGATTTTTATCATTATTGACAGGTGCAATAACATTTAATAAAAAAACCCAGTATAATTGATTAAATGGAAATTGTTTATTTCCTTAACTGTTATTTTTTTACAATTTTACTTTTATATTATTTTTAATTACTGTCATAAAACTATAATAATAGGGACTTTATTGACTCTACATTTCTAATTGGCTGTTTTATCTTCACTGCACAAATGTAGTCTTAATATTTAATGTGACTACTATACACAAAAAATATAAACAAAGCAGGAAAACAATTATACTTATAAAAGAGTAACAAAAAATTATAAATTAATAAAATCAAGCATTTGTGATGCTTTAAGTCTTTGTACCTATCATTAACTGGTAATTTTTAAGTAATAAATTTACTTTATCAGGTAAAATTTAACAACAAACAATCACTCCTAAGGCATTAATTAATTTTATATTGAAAAAATCAATTGTTTATGGACTATACAACAAGAACATAAAGAAATAAATACGAAATAAAAAAACGAAAAGAAGGATAATCAGAGCACAAGAGTTGTGACAGAATTGAGTATCGAGTGTGAACGAGACAGAGCAAGGAAGGTAGACTAGATTTTGGAAACGTCCGTGTCAAATGTAGCAGTGACATAGGCAGATCCAGATATAGGCTGATTGGTAGGCGAATTTTGGGATAGTGTGGGCGAAGGATTTAGATCGATCACATCCTCGCTGTTGATTCGCAGCAGAGGACTTGGCTGGCGCGCCCTGCAACCCCAAGCATGCCGCAAAGATAGAGATAACATAAAAATAGATTTGTTTTTTTTTATCTAGAAAATGTTAATTTTTATGTTTGTTTAGAGCAGCATAGAGTAATAAGCGTTGCCTGAACCCTGCTGTTTTTTTTTTGAAAGCAAGTCTAGATACAATAAATTAGCGGATGTTAGGAGTTAAATTTATGTGCAATTCTTTTATTATTCGTTATCTTCATGCAGGATTTGTCAAAAGTATCTCAAGAGAAACTCGCAAGATACAGTTATGTTTCAAATTGTGTTATTTTTCTCTATGATAAGAAGATTTTAAAGTAATTTATAAAAACGTTGAAAAAATATAAACGTTTTTAATAATTGTTAATGTTTTTAAAGACACCAAAATAGAGTATTATTTCATGCAAGAAAAAAATTGTGAAAAAAAAGTAAATGCAACTATTTTTAAAAAAAATGTACTTGCACCTGTAATATCGAAATTGAATTGTACACATAAAGTAATAGGTAATTGTAAATATAGTTTATAAAAATCAAAATTAAGAAAAAAAAGTATATAAATTACTTTAAAATTAATCATAGAGTTTCTTGAGATTACAAAAAATTGTTTTTCATGCTGGTGACAATCACAAGATTGTCTAAGCTTGGAGAAGGACAAAATACATAACACACAATTTATTTTAAGCTCGATGCAGACGAAAGGGGTTTTTTTACGAATGAGTAATGATTCAAGCATTGACTAAAGATACTCATAGGCGCGCAGTACGCCACATACAAAAAGATAACGGAAAACATTACTCACTCGAGTCACTCGAGAGTGGGAAAGCTGTATTAAAAAAATATCGCAGTAAAAACGTCAAAGTGGTGCAGGACAATTATTATTATGAAATCGAGATTAGGCACGAACTTTCAAAGCAAAGTGGAAAAAATAATTACCCTGCAAGCTCTCGTTGTAATTCCTGCATCGTTGCGTGGCATTGTGCATAGTGACGAGTTTGAGCTTCAACGAATTCGTGTAAGCAGCGCAAATGACCAGCTTGGGAACTCGAAACTCCCTCGAGCAGGAGCTTAGTTATTTCAGCTTGCCGATCAAATTCCGATTGTGCCACCCTCAGCTCCCTCTCTGCCTGAGTATAAAAGGAAAATGCTTTACTTTCATACTCTAACGATTGAAAGAGCAATCAATTTTACGTCGGAATATTTTATTACAGGTTCGATTTCTAATTAAATACTACAATAACATATCAGTATTCTGACTCTGAGGTAAGCTCAGGTAAAAAGTTGTACATTAAAGTTTTTCTTTTTAAAATTTAAAATTTTATAATGTCAGAATACTAAATTAAAAAAATATCACAATTAACTTAAAATAACTAAAATAATCTGATTTCTAAATAATAAAATTTACATTTGTATACACTCTAACTACTAGATAACTTAAACTTGTCATGCTTCATTATTTATATAAAATAAAAATAAATAACTATAGCACGTCGATAAAAATATCTTTTTTTGTACCTCATCAAGCATTACTTCAGGAGAAATGCCAGTCTCCTATTAAATGCAGCAATATGTATAGATAAAATTTATAATTGACCCACACAAAACATAAGATGAGAAACAATTAAAAAGTTGATTTTCATAAACAGAACTTACACTTTGTTGTCCTAACATACTTCTGGCTTTTCTTACACGTCTCTTAGATGCATCCAAATCCAGTCTACAAATAAAATCAATAAAATATAAAAACTGGTGACTTGTTTCAATTATTTTATATTGAACAATTTTATATTACCTTTTACTTTCTAGAATAGACATTTCTTTGCTAATTGTCTTCATTTCACCATCCAAAAATTTTCTCAATGGCTGCACATAACAATTTGCAGCCATACCTATGAAATCTCTTTCAATTTGCCCCAATTTTTGCTGACAGTGTCCAACTTTGATTAGAGCAGTTCCTGTAAGCAGTTGAATAACCACATTTAGAATGAATTGAAATTTAATCCATATACAAAATTTTCATGTAACTTACCATAAGGAGTTCCAGGTCCAAAATCATTACCAGCTTCAATCATATCAATGCCTACATATTCTGAATTACTAAGCCTGTTGGGTTTCTTTTTATCAATTTTTTCATAGAAAAAATCTTCAATCCTGTTTCCTGCAAATCAAAAATATAATAATCAACAGCATAACAAACAGGTATGCAATAATTTTCAAGCTTTGTTCAATATTCATAGGATACCTACCAGGATTTGGTGTTAGCATGGCCTCCATATTCCTGAGTATTTTCTCTGTCCAGGTCTTTGTGGCATTTGCCCGTTCAGCCAGGTGTTCAAAGTGGGCATCGAGCTCTGTCTTTTCAGAAGTGCCTAAAGTCTCCTCGGTGAGCTTGAGGACAGAGAGAAGAAAGAGGTAAAGCCTTAGATGTGCCTCGGCGATCGAATCGATATTTTTGTTTATGCAAAAAGTACGGCGGCAGGGAGGGGGAGGAGCGAGGGTCAGCCGGGCAATCATAGACGCGTAAACAATAAGAGAGCGCGCGCAAGGCATACTGGTTGTTCACCAGCTTCATACGCGCTGTGTATTCCAGAGCAAGAGGAGCAAGAAGAGGGGGGGGGGAGGCTGGGAAGGGCAGTGTGTACATGTAGGAGCAGCGGCAATAGAGCGCGAAACGTCGTCGTCTTCGGCGGCGGGGAAAGGCGACGACGGGCGCGCCTCGTAGTATGATGACAGCAACGGAGGCGCCCAAGCCAGGAATGCGGGCGAGGCTTACATGCCTTACACCCGGCCGCGGTAGCCGAGGATGCTTGTGACGGGCCCATAGCTTACCTGGACGACTCGACTCAGCGCTGCTCCGGCGTCCTTGACGAGCTTCTTCACGTTAAAGTCCATCCTGCTGCGCTTTGCTGGCTACTGCTCTCTTTCTCCCGAGGGCCCGTCCTGCACGCAGCCTGCCCGCCCAAGTCCCGTCGTCGCCCAGTCTTTTTTTCCTCCTTGGCCGCGTCACACACTGACCCCCGCAGGCACACACGCACGACGGGCACGAAGAGGCCGAGAACACGACGACGACGACGACGACGACGCAGCGCCGACTGTCTCTTGCGTGTACGATCTTTCTCTCTCTCTTTCGCTGTGTGACTCTCGCTTGTAGGCGCAGACCCCTCCTCCTCCTCCACCTCACTTCTTCTACGACGACGATGACCCCTTGCTTGGATATCGATCACGATTCGCTGCCGCTTGAAGGCGCGCCGTGCGCGATCCCCGCCAAATTCGACGTTATGTAGAAGATGCAAACTCACAACGTTTTACGAGAGAGAGAGACGTCAATCTGTGTAAATGTGTTGGCCGATTTTTCTTCGAGAGCTGCTTACGTGTGCAGGTATGCGAGATGGGTATTGGAGAAATTTAGGCTTCTTCTTTTGGACACACGCGAAAAAAAGGAAAGAGAGAGAGGGAGAGCTGCGCGGATCGATATGGAGACGCGAGCCTTAGCTCCGGTTGTAAAGGCGCGCACGGTGTGTGTCGTGTGCTGCTTGAGGTGAAAAGAAACGAGCGAGGGTAACAATGGAGCTATATATTTTTGCAAAGAGAGAGAAAGAGAGAGCGAGCTTTGTTTGGACGCGGCTGAAATGAGTTCACGAAAGATTATTCGGTAGGTCGCTGTTTTGGCCTTGGCGACGAGCGGATATGCGTTTTCTCGAGCTTTTGATTTCAATTTTGGAATTGTGAATTCGATTGGTTTCAATTGTAGTCGATTGTTGGATATAAATGGAACTGTACTATGTTTTGATGGTTTTCAGTGATAAGGGAAATCGAACTTTTAAAATCAATTTTAACTTTGCTGCGATCGTAAATAAAAGAGAAATACATTGTAAAAATATAGTTTAAACTTTATTGTATAGGTATGGTAACAAAATACTTTCTCAACATTCAATTACATTTTATTTATCCCGTTCATAATAAAACAATGACTGCATTAATTTTAAAATGCATTACTTTTATAACATACTTTATACAAAATTCTAATCATTTTTCTTTGCAGTCAATCAAAAATAAATACTATAAATGTACGTATGGCTATATACAAACTTATTAAAATATTTGTACATTGTAGCTTGTTAAAAAAAGGATAATTTCTTATTTACACTTATTTTAAAATATCACATATTTTTTGTATTATATCACGATGTTAACCAATTAGGTTTCTGTTTTTTCTTTGGTGGTTCCAAGTCATCAGAATTGTTATTTTCAACAGCTCTCTTGATTGAACATATATTTTTTAGATCCTGTGTATTCAAATACCTAAAAATTTCATCACAAGCAATACGATGCATAGGACATTTTAAAATAGTTACTAAAGTTGAATAAGCATTTTCTAATAAATAAAATCTATATTGAGAGATTCTAAATTGATCTCTCAATACATCACAGTACATTGGAAATCTATCTTCATAATTGCTTGATATAAAAGCTTGATTAAATTTTTCATTTCGTGCATAAGCAGCTAAGGAATTTGACTTTTTGACTAGTAAGTCATAAAATGATACATTGTCAATAATTTTTTGTTCTTTTATTTTTTCAATCTCATTTAAGCATGTTTTGTGTACTTGTTCAAAATTTTCAAATTGTGATAAATTTTGTAGATTATGAGGGTGAACATCTTTATTGATACTAGTTAATAAAACAACATGTTTAACAAAACTTGCAACTCCTTCTTTAGTATCTTCCGTAGAAAGCCAATCTTCTCTAGAAAGTTTGTATGTCTTTTCAAAGGCAATACGAAAGCTTATACATTTGTGATTAAGCAGATATTGAACTGGTAGATCACCACGATCATTTCTTATATTAATATCTGCTTGATATTTAAGTAATAATTTTATAATGTTTGATGACGTTGGGCCTCTGCAATTTGCTGCAGCTAAGTGTAAAGCAGTATTTCCACCAAATCCTCTACAATTGATATTTGCTCCTTCATTTAACAAAAACTTAACAAACTCAAAATGTTTATGCCAAACAGCAAAATGTAACATTGTGGTTCCTGCAGAATCACAAGTATTAATATCTTTACCATGTTTCAATAAATAATACATTGTCTTCATATCCTGAAATCTTGCAGCAGTCCAAATATAATTAGTATGAGCTTCAGCACCATTACTTAAAAGTAAATCCAACATTTCTGAATGGTTTCCTTTAACACAATTGTACAATAACATTTGTCCTTCATTATCTTTTAATTCAGCACTAAATCCATATTTTATCAACAATGCTACCATTTTCACATTTCCCTTAGTTATAGGATTATGAATCAATTTATTATTCTGTTTGTAGTCATAATTTTTAGCTTTTAAATTTTTCAAAATATGTTGAACCAATTCAACATGACCACCAATAATAAACTGTTCTAATAATTTGTCATAATTTTCATTTTCATCTACTAAGCGAAAACCATATTTGTAAAGTAAGCGCACAATGCCTTTGTAAAAATTAAACTTCTCAACTGCAGATAAAAAGGCAGATCTGTTGGCAGGATTATTAACATTTGGCTTATATGATAAAATCAATAGAACAGATCTAAAAATACGACATCTTATAGCAACTGCCAAAGGAGTTTCATTTTCATCATCAATTTCATCAATTTTGGCCCCCTTCTTCAAAAGAATTTTTGTAATTTCAGTACTAACAGCTGCTGCTGCCAGATGCAAGGGAGTCTGATTCTTATGATTTTTAGAATTTATATCAGCATTGTGAGCCAGCAATAAATTCACCACCTCAATATTAATCTTTTTCACAGCCATATGCAGGGGAGTCTCGCCTTCATTGGTCTTTTCATTAACATCAGCATCAGCTTTGGTCACCAGTAATTTAACAAATTCAGTGCAGTCATGCTCAATAGCCAGATGCAAGACCTTCTTCCCCTCTTTAGTCGGGATGCGAAAATCTGCTCCGAAATCGGTGAGCAGCTTGACCATCTTCTCGTTCTTCGCCTGCAGGGCAAGGTGAATGGGGGTGAAACCGTTGCTTTCTATGGCAAGATTGACATCGGCGCTGCGCTTCAGCAACAAATCGCTCAGCTCGTAATTACCGAGACCTACGGCCAGATGCAAAGGGGAGTATCCTTCGTAATCGAGATTGTGGTGCCGGCATCCAGAGGGTCCGGGTTGGCCAACGATCGCCCTAAGATCGGCTCCAGCGAGGATGAGGGTGTCGACGAGCTTCGGACTGGCAGAGCTGGCTATGGCGACGTGAAGGGCCGTGAAGCCCTCGAAATTTTGCTTGCTCGTCCGGTCCTCGAGCTGCGGCCGTGGGTAGCCGAGCAGCAGCTCCAGAGCGCTCAGGCAGTTCTTCTCGGCGGCGAGGTGGATCGCCGTGGTGCCCTCTTCATCGGCGAGCGTGACCAGGTCGTGCCTTCGCTCGAGCAGCATGCCCACGGCCGCGACGTTGCGGGCCTTGCAGGCGATGTGAAGCGGCGTCTCGCCGTCGTCGTTGCGCGCGTTAACGGCCGCCCCGCGCTTGAGGAAGCCCTCGACCAGTTCGTTCTGGTAGGTCAGCACGGCCAAATGCAGTGGGGTTGTCGGGCTTGACCCGTCCCTCAGCCGGTTCACCGGGCAGCCCTCGTTCATGAGCCACGTGACGATGTCGGCCCGGTTGACCGTTAGCGCGCACGTTATCAGCGAGTAATTGTTCAGCCGCAGATCGGAGAACTTGTAGCCCGACGACTTGGCCAGCAGCTTCAATTGATCGAAATTACGAGAGCGGATGGCCATCCAGAGTTTTGACTTTATGCCTGGTTCCGCTGCCATTTCGCCGAGATAACGAGGTTCGCTGCTGACTTTAATTATCGGCACTGACTGGCTTCGCGAGGCACAAGCACAGGGATTGTTTTGATACCGGTCGACTATATAGAAAAACTAATTATTGAGCTGAGGTCAAAGTTTGCCGCTTTCGGAGCTCCGTTACTCCGAATCCATAGCACGTGCGGCAAAGAGCAAACTAACCAAAACAATGTATACAAGTGATCGAGAGATGGTAGGGGTACGCCTATTTTCCCCTCTCCACACTTACGAATGTTTTTGAGTCTTCTTTCCCCTCTTCTCTCATTTGACGGATAATCGTGATAAATATACGTATAACTTCCTCATAATAAAATAAAATAAAAATTTCATGAATTTTTTTTTCTTTTAAAGAGCATCTTACTCTATTATTCTATTTAGCATTTTAGTTACGGTTTTCTAGAGAATAATGATAATTTTATGTTTATGAAAGTTTGAAAAAATGTTCGCCAAATATTAAATGATTCTACTTCAAACGCGATTATAGTGATTTTACTATGAATAAAACACAATTTTTGTAGATTTTCATCCTTTATTATCTTTACAAAATTAAATCCATCACTAAATATATGGTATAGCAGTTTACAGTAAAGATCATACTGTACAATTTCTAGTTTAATGTAATTTTATATTTTAAAGTTAGATCATTCTTAAATAAATATATATATTTATATTTTATGTATATAAAATAATGACCTTATCACATCAGCAATACCTTTACTATATTTTTTTTACTATTTAGTGCATTTATAAAATACATCTTTTTGAACACTTTTAATAAAATTTTGGCAATATTATATGAATTCAATTCTTGAGTGTTATTAAAATGAACACAATGTGTATATATTATAATTAAGCTTATTCAGTTGAAATAAAAAATAAAATTGAGATGTATTACACTCTCTTTTAAAATTTTTAGTTCATAGCCTTATAATAAGTTCTTAAGGAATTGTTCAACATGAATGCATATTTTATAAAGTATTTTCAATCAATAATTAAACATAACAAATAACATAGCTTTTATCACTTTTTTTCTTTTACTCATATGTTGGAAATATGTTCATCAATACCTTCACTTTCTGTAATGAGAGCTCGCTCCAAGATAACTTTTCCCTCCTTGTATTCTTGAGATCTCTCATGAGCATACTCGTACATCCATCCAAGTTTTGCATTACAATTTTTGCAGCTTACATCACGCACTATGTGACGGCCTGTTAGCATAACTCTGTCCACAGCTTTACTAAAAGTTTTAATAAATTTTAATAACTTTCAATGAGTCTAATCAATAAGCATTGAAGCTAAAAGATGTAAAAAAAAATCAGATCAATAATGATTTATTCAAAAGTGCAGCTAATGTATTCTTTGTGGCTTCCAACTCTACTACTTATATTACAATCTCATAGATGTACTCAATAATCAATACCAGAAATTTAGCCCTAAATCAAAGGAGGTCATAAGCAAAAGAAAAATCGATTTGTCGCACGTCGGTAATGGGACCATACGTTAATAATAATAATAATAATGATAATAATAATGAAAAAAAACAAAGCGTTAAATAAAATTGCCACGCATCGCTGCAACAGACGCCCACGTAAAGACGAAGGCCAAGAGCTGTCAAGTGCACTATAAAACACTGCTTACCTCAGCTTGACGTTGACAACCTTGTGGAAAAGAAAAGCGCGTCCCGAGCCACCCGTGAATCGCGTGCTGATCAGCTGGCTTTTGTTGGTAAGGTTCGTGTCGCAGTGGTTGCAGGAAAACAGCCGCAGGCCGTTCATATGCTCGACGAACACAACGCCCATCCTGGCTCTTTAAAACGCAAGAGAAGGCGACGCGTAAATCCGAGCGATCAGCTGTGGTGCTAAACGACGAGGCTCAAGTCCTCCTCTCGAGTCGAGCTGCCCGTTTACGCAGCTCTTTTAGCTGCGTTGTCTAGTATAGCGATGCACTAATACACACTGCTCAATTCGTGCAGCAAAACACAGGGGGGGCTTGGCTCTCCGGATCAGACTCCGGAGTGCACGGGCTCGGGGGGCCAGCTGTCTCTCGTGCAAGCAGCGCGCGGTGTGTGCTTCTTTTTCCTTTGTTTACGTACTGTGTGTGCTTTCGCGCGTCACGCGCACACACACACATTATATATACGACACACCCACGTCACCCACCCATGGCCCTATCCCCTCCTCTCCTCCGCTTCCCTTCACCGCACTTTTACGGACAGCTGATTTTTAAACGGCCAATCGACAAACCTGTCGGAGAACCTGCGCCTACTTTATCTTTCGTTTACGACATAGGTTGAAAGTTAATGAAAAAAAGATAAATATGGGATGCAGTGGTTTTGAAATATTTCTTTTTTTTTAATGTTTAAGTTTATTATATGGAAATGAATTCTGGAGTAATAAGAAACTCTGAAATACAAACTGTAATGCTATTTTATTTAATTTTTTAGTTTCTAAGATAAATTTTACAGTGTAGTATCACAAAGTTGAAATTGCAGTTGAGAATTTTTCTTTTACACAACTCTGTATTCAATTTTATTTTAGGTAAAAACTAAGATACTACTTTTACCTTGTGTGTACTTTGTAGAGTTAAATTATAGGAATAAATCTTTTTATTAAATGCTAAAATAATTTAATTTACTAAACTAATTGAATTGAAAACTTGTACACAAGTTCACTACTGTAGCACTCGTATATCAAATTATAAATTTGACTAAAACTAAAAGATGTATTTGTACTATACACATCAATTTTATAATTCACTATAATATGATTATACATTTATAAATTTTTAATGAACACTGTAAAACATTAATTATACTTTTAATAATAAACAATGATATTTATTATTTCTAGATAAATTCAAAGTATTATTTACCTATATTTTAATTACTATTGCAATACCCTTGTAAAATATTAAGACAAACATCAAAATAAAAAGCCCATAGTATAAAGCATAACAAAATATAATTTTTTAAAACAAATTTTTACATGACACATTAGCATAAAATTAATGAGACTTTTCTAATTAACTTTTCATAAACCAGGCATAATGTAAGCTATGTTTTCAAGTGTCTTCGATAACGAAGCAGTATTTTGTGTTCCAATCACAGGAATTTGCTGAGTAAGGCATATTAGGCTTCCAAGAGCGCATAATAGAGAATCTAACAGCACTGACAAACTACCAGAAACAGTAATTTGTCCATTGTGTTCTTTCAGTCTTTCACCAATCACAGTTAAACTCTCACCTAACAATCTAAGATAAGCAGCCACATCAATTGGCTGAAGTTCAATAGTTCTAAAAATTCTTAGTTCCTTAGTAGGATCTCTTAGGGCATCTTCTCCACTTTGAGTAGAAAGAGATGACATTCTATTTACAGTCATTAAAGCACCTTCAAATTTCTTTTTTGATGGATCAGTTGATGCCAAATGCATTTGATCTGGAAAGTTAAATAAAATTTTATTATTTATTTTATCTAGAAGAATACCAATTATTTCTGGTTTAAACAAACATTAAATGATTATCATCAAACATACTACTACTTTTAGTAATAAACATTTTTGGAGGAGTCATCTGATTTTTTTCTGTCAATCGTTTTGCACGATTATTCCAATTATACTTTTCCATATTAGGTACTGTTGCCCACAATTCTCCCAGTCGTTTTGAAATGGCTGTGAAATCTAAAATAATGTAAAGTTAATACAGACTAAACATATTTTTTGAGATACTTCAATAAAATGTGTATAATTTGTCATACCCATGTTAGGACTCTCCTTTAACAATTCTTTTCTCATTTCTTTAGACCATAACATGTAAGCTGTATACCTTGGTTTCTGGAATAAAATTATTTTATTAATGTGATGATTAATTACAACTATTAAACAATATTTTTAATAAATACAGATTTTTACTGGTTTTGTTGCTGGAACAACTGCTTTTGTTTTAAATTTTACATCCTGCTTAGGAGATACATCATTTTTTCTAGGTTTCTTTGGACTTGGAGTCCTCTTCTTATTTGCAGGCAAGATTTCATCTTCAGCAGGCTCCACAGCATCAAAATTTACACTTTTTCCTTTAAATTCAGCTATATGTAGTTTTTTATTGCCTTCATCTTCATCTGAATCAGAATTGGTTGATTGTGACTGTGTTTCATAATCTGAACTTGGTTCAACTTTTTTCTTCTTTTGCACAGTCACAGGAGGCAGTTTAGGACTTGTTTTTGGTGAGCTAATATTAAGCTTACTTGATGGTGGATGGTGTATTTGAGCAACGTGAATTGTATGCGTTACTTGAGGAACAGGAGACTGAACTTGTGTCTCTGCGGATGCTGCCTTTTTCTTTTTAGCTTGTTCTTGAGGAGAGTGAAGTTTTGGTTTTTTTACTTTTGTTTCAATCAAGCTACTGGAGGATTCAAAGTCCATAAGCTTAGAAGATTTCTTTCTTACTCTACCACTGCGTGAGACTCCGGTCACTTCAAATTCTGTAAGTAAATAAAAACAAATGAATATTCATGTAAAAAACGAATTTTATCAACATCTTTTTCAACAGACAAAATCCAAAAAATAATTTGGAAAATTTTTAGTTTTAAAAATAGTCACTAAACAGTTTAAGCAGAATCAAAGACTCACCAGGGCCGTCGCGTTTTGGCGTGCTAAAAGCGTCCATCTTCGTTATTTCGTTCTTCAAGATAATCCTTAGACCAAAATAAAAACGATAACAGCGATACTTTCAACAACGCAATAAAAAGCAGTGAACCAAACGGTACAACTAATCCAACTTCACTAAAAACTTCCTCTCAGCCTACTTCACTCGCAACACTTATCATTTTTTGTTTTTCCGTCCAAGTTTCCGACTCTCTCTTTCTCTCTCTTCCTTATGCACAAAATTACTAAATTTGCAACTTATATTCGGACAAGCTCAAAACAGGCCCGCTAAAAAAAAACAGAGAGAACCGCTACGCAGTAGCTGATGATAGAGAGAAAAAGGCGCGCGATTCAGGGCCGTTGACGGCTTGGGTGGTATGCAAAAAAGAGATAGAAACCGCTCGTGCAATAACCGACGAGAAGCTATAGTCCAGGCTGTAGGCTAATTTACCAAGCGCCACGGAATTCTCTGATCTGGTTTTCTTCACAACTTTAGACGGCTGAGCTTGAGAGAATAACAGTCTGTTTTTGACGTAAAAAAGAGAGCCTAACGCAACGAAGGTTATATCCCGCAATCCGCGAGCGTTGTGTTGTCGTCGAGAGAGACGCGCAAAGTGTAGATGGCTGAGGGGGAAGAGGTTGGGGGGAAAGGTGGCGCCGCGGGAAAAACGAATGCTAGGAGTTGTACGAAATGTTCTCGGAGTCCACTATCAGTTGCTTGACGTGTTAACCTCTGCGAATCGTCTTTGATCACTTTGCTAAACTTTTAACTGTAGCCCTGCTTTGCTCAAACAAGAAGTTTCGATTTTTCGATTTTCCGGGCAAACGGTGTAGCAAAATAAGGCTTTTGCAAACAACTGCACTCACTCGACCTCATAGCCGTACGCCATTTTTAATTTCCACTGTCTCGGGTCTCTCCCCTTTTCCTGTGCTCTCTCTCTCTCTCTCTCTCTCTCTCTCTCTCTCTATCTCTCTCTCTCTCTCTCTCTCTCTTACTCTCTTTCTCGCAGCCCGGCCAAACACGTACTTGACAAGCGTAGCGCGAGCTCTGTTGCTCTGTATATATATAACATACATATGTGAGATATTGTAAAGGCGTGTATGCGTGCTTGTGGGTGTGCGCGGGTGTAAGCGTGTGTCATTCACAGAGAGAGAGCCGTCGTCGTCGTTTCGTTTGGACGCCGAGCGTGAGCAGCGTAGTGTGTGACTTGTGAGAAGGCTCTCTGCTGCCGCTCTGTGCCCCCGTGAAGATGTCCAAAGCCGAGGAGCGGAGATTGAAGGACGTGCTGGGCAGTGCCTTCCGCAAGATCGACGTCGATCAATTCAACGACAACAACTTCAAGGAGGACGATCAAGACGGAGCACTCGCCGGGCCAACCGGCCCCGACGAGGCCGAAGTCCTCGGGCTACTTAGCCAATATCCTTTTTTGCTACAGCTGCTTTTTTCAATAAATCGCGTAACGATATACAGCTTTCTTTCAGCTCGCCGCTCTCTTTGCGCGTTCTATGTTTTCCTTAACCCAGTATCTCAAGGGAAAGCATGCCGAGGCCCTTATTGCCGTTCTCAAGTCGGCGCCGCTGGGCAGCAAAAACCAGCAGGTTAAGGTAATGATACACAACTCTCCCTTCCTCTCTCCGGCACCGCGCGCCAATGAGTAACCAGCCGTCTATGCGAGAATCATTCCCGTCGTGTGTATAACTGAAAACTATACTGCGCCGTGAGTCAGTCGACTTGTTTTCCGATAATCTCGGCGCTTTTGCCGAGAATTCCGCCCAAGTTTAAGCTTTTTTTACGGGCAGCCTTTCGGCGAATGCAAGCAGGCCTCCGGCGATTCTCCTCACTCCGACTTGCTCCGAATTGGGACGAGTGTAAACATTGGCCCTGTCGAGACTTTTAAATTGATTCACGCGTTGTTTACAAACAAACGAAGGCGAGTCGGCATTGTTTACGTGACTCGGAATGTTTTCGTGCAGAATTTCTTCTTTTTTTTTTTCCAATGATGGGCTTTAATGTTGTACTTTTTTGTTGCAGGATAATGCCAGAAATTTGACACAAAAAGTGTTACTCAGTATAAAGACAAATCAAATGGATGACTGTATAGCTCAGTTGGATCAAAATCTCATGGATACTTTGATGAAGTATATATACAGAGGTTTTGAAATACCAAGTGAAGGCAGTAGTGGACACTTACTGGTGTGGCATGAAAAATTATTCAATATCAGTGGAGTTGGCAGTATTGTTAGAGTGTTTTCAGACAGTAAAAGAGCTTAAACTGCAAGTGTTCTTGGTTTATCCAACTGACATCTCCTTTGGTTACTGAATGCGTTACTTGGTAATACAAAGGATGTAGATAGCTAAGTCATTAACAATTTTTTCAGTATGAAACTGCAGTGCATTTATATATGAAGTTGTTGTCAATAAAATAATTTTTATTTCTTCTTATTAAACAAAAACTGTACATTTGTCACTTTTTTATTAACTTCTTTTATGGAATGCAATATTGTTTATATATAAATAACAAAGAAAGAAAAAAGTCAATATTTAGTAATTTGATTAAACATATATTATGCGTGAAAACGTCATTTGTTAATAAAATCGCACATCTCTAATAATACATTGCCATAACTATCGTAATACTTTATTCACACTTATCCTCTACTGTCAGCATAATCATGTTTGTTTGAAGAATTAAATATAAGGCGCTAACAAATACTGCATTTGCTCTAAAAATGAAATTTAAAAGTTATTGTATTGTTTTTAATTTTTTTTTATATTTTATTATAAAAGCTACTTACTGTCCTTCCTTAAAATACTCTTTCAATGTGTTACTAAAACGTTTGCTGTATTTAACAAATTCTCTTTTACGTTGGTCCAAAGCCTGCTTTCCTGCAGATCCTGGTATATATCCTGTGACCTCATTTACAGCATCAAGTAACTTTTTGATTGCACTTGCAATTTCTCTGCAAGTAAAAGTGCAGAGTTATAAATTACACAGAAGTGAAATTGAAATTAATAATTAGATGAAAATGAAAGAATTATTTTTATCAACTTACTTGATTGTTTCAAGGAATGTCTTACGATCTGTTATTTCATCAGGAATCCTGCTCAATATCCTTTTTAATGAAGTAGACTTTCTATTAAGTTCTAGGAATGCATTTTCAGAACGTCCAGTGCGATATTCAACAACTGCAAAAACATCATTTAAAAAATTTTTCTTAAATTTTTAATAAAACAACATTTCTACTTACCATCACAATCAGATGCTACTCCTTGCAAACGAAGAACACTTTCATTCATGTCTAGATTGAGGTCTCCTCGTCTCACAAGACCCATCACCAAATCATAAGCAATGCCTGGCTGATTAAGCTCTGCATTGGCTAATGCCTTGCGTAGTGTCTGGGCTGCAGCTACATTTTGCCTTTCCAGCTGCAAGAGAAAATTACTTATAAGTGACACAGCATTTCAAGCAATGTTTTATTACTACTTTCTCCATAATGACTTTCTCTCCTATCCATCTTGTGTTGACATTAGGGATAGAAAATGAAGACAATGATTAAACACCATTTCTACATGAAATGTAATTTCATTGATGCTTGTTTTTCCAACTCTATTCGAAATAACTACTGACAATACTAACACGTACAGGAAAAAGATTATAAACAAAAAAATCTCCAAAAAAGTTGAATCTCAAACTGTATCACTCAATAATAAGAACAAAAAAATGCACAATCATAAGTCTGTATACACGTCGTTATTAGAATCAAAACAAGTGATTGTTGACACTTGCACTAGCTTATCAACGAGATCGGAGGCTATAATAAACAACGACAAATAAAACAAGTTGTAGCCTTACGAAGGCTTGATAATAAGAGCGCTTGCGAAATCACCTTTGCCAGAATCGGCCGGAGTATGACTGGAAAGACAAGCGATGTCACTGGACTATCATCGCCCATTGTCATCCTTCACAGGTTTTGTGGTCTGCCTATCGTTGCGTCGTTCTCCTGTCGAGTCCCTCTCTCGATACACGTCGTCGACGCACGACTGGAAGACGAAATCCGGAGCCAAGAGAGAACGGAGGCCTCGGCGATGATGCGCAGGATGATGCAGGCCAAGCTATACGCTTACGCATCCATGACAGAGCGCGCAAATTCTCAACGTTTTCCACCCCAAGATCACGGCAGCTGCTGTGTGCGTCGCTCACCCCGGGCCACTGACTCTCTTTCTCTCGAGCAACGAGGTTATCGCTGCTGCGCGCTGCCTACCGCACCTGAAGACTCCCCCCCTTCTCTTCATCCACCTCCGCGCCTCGAATGACTCTTTTTCTCGAACGTGTGTGTGCGCACGTACACACAAGCGCGTGCGTGTACTCCGAATTTCACCTTTTCTGGAAGTGCATTGTATTACTCTGCGCGGATGCGATTGCCCTAATACTCCTCGATCTCCTCGACGGATCGATCATTCTTTATTTTTTTCATTCTAGCGTTTTTGCTCGCTTTATTTATTTTTTATTTGTTTTATTATTGATATTGCAGAATATGTTTTTTTTTAAATAGTTTTAAAAATTATAATAAAATTAAAAAAAGGATATCTAGACAAAGTAGAAATATTTTTATATTTATTTATTCAAAATTGATTGTTATAAAAGTAATTGACATAAAGTAAGTACAATATAAGGACATACATACATAATAAATTATAAGAATAAATATAAACTTATCAAAATAGTACATTACGATACGCGTGAGTAAAAAGTGATTTGCAAAGAATGTGAGGTTTTGACCCTCACTTCGCTCGGACGACAAGTCACACGAGTTAAGAATCACTTTTTCCACAAGTATCGTACGATATTTCTCCTAAATGCGAGCGCAAAGTGCGATTTTTCGCACGCGAGCTTAAAGCGGGCGTGCTGAAAATCGCACTTTCCGCAAGCAGTTAGGAAAAAGAAATTATAAATTTAATGTGTCAATCTGAAATCCAGTACTACTGGTTGGATGATTGACAACTGTTGTATCAGTATCATTACTGCTTTCACCTAGCAAATTCAGTTCTTCAATATTAGTCCTAAATTGCTTAGGTACTGATGTACCTTGATCAGATGAATTATCATACTTTGTTTCTGATTCTTTTATCTGCATACTTTTTAGACTCATAGTTTCTTCTGTTAACTTTGAGTAATCATAGTCTTCTAAAAACAAAATTAAAATTTAGTTGATCTTGAAAATGATAGCTTATAATATAAAATAAAGCTTTCATGAAAGTTGAAATAGTTCAATTGTTGTGAACAAAGAAATTACTAGTTATTCTTACTTTTTATCTCGGATTTTAAATTTTTCTTAGCATCTGGGAGTACCATTTTGGCCCATTTAATAGAATTTTCAAATTCAGTTGATAGTACTCCATATGAAGGCACATAATCGATATCGTAAATAGTTCTCACTAATTGACGTAAATCATCCGGCATAGAGAACCGCTTAAAATATCGAGCTTCTTTCGGTACATCGTCTGATTCACAATACGAGAATTCAACGACGTAATATCTCTTATCATGTTGTGGATAGTTTTCTTTAATTAATCGCAAAGCTTGACTATCCATATTACGATAAACAACCTGAGCAATTTCGTCGGACCTCGGCGATGTTACAACGATTATAACATCCGCGCTGTGGAATGCATCGTTACACCAAAGTACGGGATCCTATCAATATTATTTAAATTTATATTAAATATTATAATTATCGGTAAGTATAGATAATATTTATACACCTTACCTTATGCGTTGTTTCCGGAATGTCTAGAGTGTCGATCATTGCATCAATATTGCAATTTCGTAAATATTTTGCCAATTCTACTACCACATAAACGTGAGATATGTGAGTAGGCGAATAAACTAAAAGACACTTTGGCTTTTTTAGTGGCTGTGATTTTAATAACACTAAAAGAATAAGTTTGATTTGAGATTACTCAAAAATTAATGTTATTGTAAACAGATATAGTAATTTTAAAATAGATATAGTCATTTTACCATTTCTTTTGTACATTTTATAAGCATTGTATATAGCATACAATATAACTGGTGGAATCCAAACAATACTGATTATCATAATAAGTAATTTGTGTTGTGAATCTTGTGGCTCTGTAAAATTAAAAGTTAACTCTATCAGAAAAGTCACCTATTTTGATTTAAATGTATTTATAAATTTAATTTGTGCTTACTGATGGTAATGAAAGGAGATGTACTATTGATACAACCATATTCTTTACAAATTGGATGCAGAGCTGCAACTTTAAAATAGTAGGTTCCTTTTGTCACTGGAAATTTGTAACTAATATGTTGGTTGGATTCAGACTTTTCAAGTATAACTTCTCGTATATCACTGGAATCATCTTTATTAAGCATCCAAACTTTGTAATTTGACACATCAAATCTTTTTGGTAAAGGTTGAATGTGCAATGTTAAAGTTGTCATATCAGAAACATCAACATAGATAAATGGTGTAAAAAGAGAAACATCTTTAACAATATTGTCTATAAAATCACAAATAGAGAAATTATTAAAATGAATATAAAATTTTATTTCTCTAAATAGAGTTATAAGAGTTTCTCACCAATAAATCTATGATTAGGAACTATAAATACAAGCTTCCTACTATATTCATAGTTCTGAGCTGAAATAAGATATTCCAAGCGATATTGGTCATTTTCATATGAATTATTATAAAATGGACAGGACACATAAAAATCCATAGGAAAAAATTGGTTAAAATTTGTATTGAATTCAACATATCTGCAAGCAGATTCGTCTCCTCCTAAGCTCTGATAACGTGTCACTAAACCTATAATAATAAATTACACTTTTAGTATTATCATCACTTGTTTTGAAAAGTTTGTAAAGATTACTCACTGTTAAAATTGACATCACTAATTGAAAAATTAAATGTAGTAGCTTTTCCTTTCAAATCACCAAAGTCCTTAACATAAGCAGTCAAAAAAACTTGAGCCAATGATTGTCCAGGAGGTGGTGCGTGTCCCATGTGTTCAAATTTTAAAGCATTACATTCTGAAATTATATAGTTAATATTAATCAATTTATAACACACTACATGTACGCGTAAGAAAAACAAAAACAAATATGGTATACCTTTCCCTCTTTCCACTGGTTTAATCAGACACAGGTCACCATTGTGCGGATTGAAATGGGACTGAAATTAAACACAAGTTTTGTTGCATTAAAAATGTAATATTGAGTAAAACAATGTAATTCTTCATGCAGATAAGTTAAAAAAATAGTCAAAAACAATAGTCAGCATAAACAAAAAGTGAACAAAAAATAAGTTAGCAGCTACAGCCAGTAGGTAGGTACAGTTAATAAAACAAAACAAAAGAATGGAAAAGACGCAACTCACCGTATTCCGGCAGTAGTCCGAATAACATCGAGTTGCAAGGGTAACTCCATCGAGGAGTACAGCGAGGCAGAGGACAACAAGGAGCTTCCTCATTTTGAGGTTATTATAAACAACGCGCAAACGTTTTCCAAAGTGCTTTTATCAAGAGGCCGAGATTCTAGCGGGTCGCATCTCGGCCGATGCGCGCTTACACCGTTAACGCGAGGCGTTACTTTGTTCGGAATCGCTCGGTGTAGTGGACATCAAGAGGTTTGTGAAAATCGCGTTCACGCGAGATGAACATAATAGAGCGAGCGTAACCAAAACAGAAAACGCATGCACATACGAGAAGCAGCCGCGCGAGAGATCAAACGTCATCCGTTCCGAGGCTCTGGCTGTGTGGCGCCGCGCAGGTATCATTATTCACTCGCGCGAGCCTCTCTCTCTCTCCCTCTCCCTCACGACAGTACGCAGTAAATGCGTTCGCCCCACCTCTTGCCTCTTGCCTCTTGCACTCGATTCTTTGTGTTACGTATAGATATACACATAAGCGTGTGCCCGGAGTGTGTGTATATATATCTAACTCATTTTCTTATGGCTGTGAGAATTTTTATTTTTTTATTTATAAGCACATACTCGTTTGCCAATATCCAAATTGCATAATTATTATAGGCGTTAAAGTTTCTTTCTCGTTTGTTTTTAAACGTTGTCGGGTCTAAACAAAAGCTCGTTTCACGAAATGGTTTATTTCTTCGTCGGAAGCGTTTTAGATGTTACGTTCGATCAGCGCGCGCGTTACGCATCGATGAAGCGCATTGTCATATTGACATAAATAAGTTTATGTTAATGACATGGCAAGGTCTCCTCCCACGCCTACATCATAATTGGATGATTTTCCAAGAACAATACGCCTCGACTCAAATTCGAGACGACGATTTTTTTTCTTTTTCGTTTTGTTCTTTTTTTTTTATGCAATTTTTAGGCGATACGTTGATTATTACTTGTTAATTAAAGAGTACGATGGTGTAATTAAATTAGGGTACAATAAAATAAACTATATTTTAAAATAAAAGTGTAATGTGAAATATTTTATGCTTTATTATTGTTATTATTTTTAAATAATTTAATAAGGTCTGCTCGAGATAAACAACGGTTTTACGGTAACAGGCTTATTTTTACCGTTTAACAAGTTTTCAGGCTGTTTTCCCTGTTGATTAGTCGCAACGCCGGCGACACCCACTTGATTAGCAGCCTCGCCAATTGTTTGCTGAGCTTGTTGAACGATCTTATTGAAATATTAAGAGTTTTTAATAATTTGTGCTTGCTAAATCGAATCACTTATCGAATGTGAGATATAAATACGATTTACTCACTTTGTCACTTTCCCCATTCGACGAGCTAGAAAAGGTAAGTAATGGGCCCGAATCGTCGGTCGCCTAGAAAATAAGGTTTCATCATTATTATTATTATTTTTAGATTTCTTGAAATAAGTAAGCAAAATTTAAATTTAAAATAATTCGTGAACAAATGTACAACTTACGCAAACGATAGAAATGGCGCATGCCAAAAGAATAGCAATCTTCATGGTGTTTATAAAAATATTTTTATTTTTTCGCTGAAATTCTGAAGTTTAGCCAGTCTTCTAGAACTTATCTAAAACAGGCGCTTCAAAGGCTTTTATACAAAAAATTAAAGTATTTGAAATTTTACGACTTACCATTATCTGTTCGTATTGATAATCCTTTTATTACACTAGAAGGTAATCTCATTTTTCTGTCTATAATAATCTTAATACTTTATTTGGCTAACAAAAATGAGTATTTTATTTTAATTAAACACAACATTATTTCGTCAGTTCTATTTTAAGAAGTCGTTTATCTTCTCGTCTTATTTACATTTCATAATCGTTCATTGTTGTGTCAAAATAAAAATATATAATTCAAACACAAAACAAAAGAACAAGGACTAGATTTTAATTATTTTAATTTTATTTAACGACAAAATTAACGTTCCACATTTCTTGAGTAAGTTTATACATAAAGAATGTAAAGTGTATTCTAAGATTTACATTGATTTAAAAGTTCCAGTTACAGCTTACCCCAATTCAAAATCATTTGTTAATCTTATAAAAAAATTTTTATTATTCGCTAAAAAATTTTTATCAATCAACACTAGGAAAAAAAAACAAATTTTCCTTTATCCAAAATCAACTAGTTGGAAATAGCTTTCTTCGCTTTTACATTATTCAACTTGTCATCTCGCTCTTGTTGCAATTTACCATTTTTCAAGACGCACTTGCGATAGATCTTCGACGGCTTAGTCGCAGTGGCTGCAGTAGTAGAATCCGCAATGCTGACTGTCGTAACCTTTGATTCAACTTTGGATCTATCGATCGGACCAACGGACAAATTCGTAGAAAGAGCATCAGATTTCAGGGTAGAAGGACTGGTCGTACTGGGCGTGATAACTTTATTGGTGCTGGCCTTTAATTTCGAGACGTCGTTAGGGCTGGCAGAGGATACCAAACTGCCGGCTGGCATCGAATGCCTCTCGACAAGGTTTGCCTCGTTTTTCTCATCCGTTTTAATGCTTCCAAGCGTTTTCTGAGTGTTAAGCGAGACGTGATCGGCGCTAACTTGGTTGGCTACGTTGCCGAAGGTTTGTTGGGCTTGCCGCGTAATCTATATCCACATGGACAGCGAAATCGTCGTAAGAGGTAGTTATTACAAAAATTCATTTTTTATAAATAATATTACTCACGTTTTCGCTATCTGTCGATTGGTTAATAAAGCTCAAGCTTGACGAAGGGGCGGCCTAAAAATTTTGATTTTTACGATTGTTAAACATAAGTTTGTACATTAAAAATTTGATATTGTCATTACCATAACAGCGACCCAGCTGCAGAACAGAAGAATAATCACTTTTACAAACATGATTTTGAAAGTTATTTTTTAGACTGTAATAGGGAAAACAATTTTGATTTTATTTTAACTGAATTTCGAATGCGCGCTTAAGCTTCTTTTATACAAAATTAACGAATTACGTAAGTGGCATTACTTGTCACATGACAACGAGTAGAATTTAATCCGTAAATCTTTTTATGATTTCATGTGTTTTTTAGTGCATTACTTAAATTAATCTGTTATTTTAGACGACAGGGTTTAACGAAAAGTAGGCCATTGTCCTGGCTTGATACGTTTTTATTAAATAATTTAATACAATTATAAAATTACTTTATTTATTATCTTTATTTATTTATTCCGACTTAATTATAATACATTTCATGCTTATAACTAAGATTACATATTAATATAATCCAGCAGAGAAAAATGCTGATTTTTCTGTGCTGGTTCGGAAATACTAATACTAAACTTAAAACTAAGACTTAAAACTAATATAATTATGTGTTTGACTTTATTTATATTTTTTCCACGACTTATATCAACAATAATATATATTCAAGGTAGTATTTTCAAATGCCGAATTTTCCGAATAAACCGTTAAATAAAAGTGATCAAAATTGTCCCTCGTGAAGTTTCCACAATAAAATTTAATGATCTACTTGAAATTCGTCAAAACAATTTAACAGACCAATTGATGAATTGAATCTCTATACACTGATTAATGTTTTCTAATAAAAAATCATTTTGCATTTTGAATGAGGATCTAACAGAAAGAACATCGAATGAATAATTTTGAATTACAATATGGTGCCATAGGAAATAGCTTACGGGTATATAAAATCGTGTCTTTTATTCGAAGTGTTTAATTTGGTCGTAAAAAAGGCGGTAAATCTCACGATCATTAAACTGTACAGACAAGGTTGAGATGGAAAGTAAGAAGTATTGACAGTAATTATCTCTAGAAAAAAAACACACTCACTTAACACTAAATGTTTTAATTAAAACATTTATTTCACAAACATTTCAAACAACAAATACTCTAATCACAAAAATATATAGGTACACATATGATCACAAACAATATTTATTACTAGCCAAAAAGTCAGTATAGTTTTCGCATTGTTACAGAGCTTTCAGCAGCTTGTAGTACTCCGGCGGCACAATCAGAGCTACCTCGATACCGATAGGTATACGAATTCCATTTTTCGACAAGTCCGTCTTTGCAATTTCTTGCGGCAGAGTCAGCTGGTGAATAACTTGGGGTCCGATTATCGAAACGTGCTGCTGCTGATTAGACGCAGTGGCGGACGTGCCCAGCTGATTCGACAAGCCGCCGGTGACGGTTTGCTGGGCTTGTTCTATCGCCTGGTGCACAAAATCGATTGTAGTTCGACACGAGTATGTAGGCTATCGAGGGTTAAAAACAATTTATGCGATTACTTACGTCCCTCGATCCATCCGATATCGAGCCGTTGAAATCGAGATTGGGAGTCTGCGATGAGGAAATACAAACGCTTTACTTATGTGATTTCAATTATTTGAAAATTAATTCTGAAAATTTTTACCTGTTTCGTTAGGCTATTCGGTGACTTGCGCACGATGTTGTAGTAACTCGGCACCGGCGAAGCCTTCGAAAAATACATTACAGAAAATTGAATTAGTAAATTGCAAAATTTTGCTTGCAATGAACGATCGGCAAATAATGAGCTTACGGTAACAAGAACGCAGAGAATGACCAGTGATATTAAGCTTCTAGCGATCATCTTCGGTGCTCTTCGCGGACAACTGGACAAGGAGTACTGACCTGGCTCGAATTCGAGGGAAAAATAAAATTCGAGACGTCTTTTACATGTCTTATATATATAGAAATTAGAGGCACGTGGTGTTGATGCTTGTGGCTTACTATAGATATACTGAATATTTTATTTCTCGAATCATATTGCTCCTGTACCGTTACCACCCAGCTGTGGCTGAAACTACGTTTGATCCTGTTTGTGTATCGTCATTTCATTGATATCTAAAGCTTCATCGAAAGCAATTTGATTTTTATTCTTTTTCTGTTAGAATCTATTATTAGCGGTTCTTATCAATATCGAAGAAAATTTGGAATTTTGACTGTTGGCGGAAGAGAGGGTTCGATTGAGGTAACATTTTTATTGACACGTTGGGAACGACCGGTTTCGTTATCTTGGGTGATTTTTCTAATAGGTCGAGTATAAACATTAGAAAAAAAAGATTGTTATTTTAAATAATAATAATATACAGTAAAGATTGTTTTATTGTTGATACTGCAGAATTTTCATTGCAAGTATCGCAGACATTACAATTCACCCCTGACTCACGGTCGGTATACGGTTCATGGCCAGCCACATGAATATTACATTACGAACAACTTCTGTTGTACATTTTAAATTTTTCGTTTTTTGCTGGAAACATATCTCTTGCGCGCATTATATACTTGTATGAATTTTTAAAAAAAAAAACAGCGAAATGAAACATTTTTACGGTATACGTTTCGCAAAGTGTTGGACGTATATTAAAATGTAAATTTTTATAAGCTTGCATTCTTGGTACGGTACGCTTTGAATAATACATTGATGAGATGTCAATTCAACGGTCATTGCAGCGCCGATGCCTCGCATTAGAACGTTAATTTTTATATTTACTCGATCAATATTAAGATAGTAGAATTTACCGTTTAGATTTTTATGAAACTACAGGAGGTATTCGTAGACATTTCCAAGAACGTTTTCATCGCTCGCGTTTGTTAATTAGCCGCATATTTTGAAATTAACGGCTTTTCGTCGCTTTACGAAAAATTCCTTTTTCTTTTAGTTTAGTTTTCAAGCTAATTTATCACTGCAAATTCAGGTAAAACTCGCGATAACGACTGCTATTAGAACACATTTGAAATCGCGTTGAGATAAAAAAAAAGAAAATTGAAAAAACCGAATTTTAATAAAAAAGATCGTTTTTTATTAAAATTTCGCTGTTGAAATGTTGTGCAGTGAAGTGCTCTACAAAGTACCTATTCTATTAAATCATGTTGATAATTTATTTATGCAGCTATTAATAAGTTGACGACTCTAATTTTTTCATTATTGCACTCGTGCCATTATCTTACTTATAATATCCCGAACTTGGATACGACGTCGCCTGCAGTGAAAGCGCTTCACCTTCAAGCAATCGCGGCTAACCCAAGCCATTCTTTTTCGCGAGAAAAATCTATTTTCATTTCTAAATCTGTAATGCACATATTCAGCCATTAAAATAAAAAAGTGCAATAAAATTACAGTTAAATAGTAGTACGCTCCGGTGGTGGAGATTGTGCTTTCGTTCACCAAGTTTCTAGATACAAATTTTACCTTGTTACCCGAAACGAATGGATTCGATTGGTAAAAGTGGGTTGAGTATTCGTTCGACTTGTCGTATTTGAGGAACTGCTCAATCTCCGTATGATATTGTTGATAGATATAGTCGTTCATGCCCGATTCTTCAAGTTTACGCAAGAGTAAATTGAATTTCTTAACATATGGACTCCTCTTTGAAAATAAAAATTTTTTCCATTTATAATGGGGCACGAAAGGTTCGGGAATTATGTTTAATTGTGACTTGCCGTTAAACTTTAGGAATTGATCCGTGAGCAATTTGGTGTGGTCTAATGTCATTATGCATAGGTTGAGTATCGAGTCGTCTAGCATGTATAGGAATTTATAAAATTTATATTCGTAATTACTCGCGTTGTATTGGTCAGGCTTAGGATCGTCGTGCACCGTAACTTTCTTCATCAACTTATCGATAAACTCAACGTCATACTGTTTCAAACCTTGCATGTAGTACGACATTGTTGTGTTAGTTACGTGCCAAGATAAATTAACGTCCAGAACATCTTTGTTTTTAAGGAAATCGTAAAACATTCGTCTATTGTACGCCGCGTTAAATATGCTGTCGATCGATTCGGATATAAACAATACGGAGACGACCATAATAGTAAAGAAAATGATTTTGTCGACAATTTTACGGGGAAAACGTGTAGACGTGTCGCTTTTGCCCGTTAACAAAATCGATATGATTTGGCAGAGCGACCAGTACTTCGAGTCGAGTGGTAAAAGCTTGGTCAATCCTAGGAAAAGCAGCGTGATAAAAGGTAAAAGGCATATGTTCCAAAAATAATGCCAATTCACTTTCAATTCGTAATAGCCGTTTTGCTTGACGACAATATAATAGCAGAACAGATTGTCATGCTCTACCGACTGTATGTAATGCCTGCGATAATTGTTCATAACGTACGGATGGTGACCGTAATCTATCGCGTCCGATTGAAACACCTGCAAAGTCTTGCGCACCTTGCGAAACGAGCAATTCAGCTTTTGACAAAACAATCGACTTATCGCTCCGTTATTACCGAAATGCCAATCTTTCACCCTGGAATTGTGCAAATCGACGTATGGAACGACGGATTCGCGGTATCCGCATTTACTTATCACGCGCATTTTGTATCCGTGAAGATTTTGCAGTTTGTCGGGAAACAATTCCACTTCCTTCGAGTATGATAAATTCGCGTAAAATTTGCTGTACGGATTGTACCAATGTATCCGCGCCAACGTGCGTTGCTCATTGCTCGTCGGCAATATCGCCGAGGATGACGTTGGAACAGCCTCGATAATGGTAACGTCGAGAAACAATTTTAGCGAGAGGTACGCCAAAATGTCGTTTATTATCGAACAATGATTATTGCGCACGTGGATCACGAGGCAATGCGGCCGAGGCCCGTCCTGAATAAGCGCCTGTAAAAGTCGAAACGAGCGTATGAAATTTGTAAATACCAGCCGATCGTCGCCTTCGCTCTCGATCATTAAAACTTTCAGCCTGTTGCGATGGGGAATCGTGACGTAGGTCTCCTTGAATTTTTCTACCAACTCCGAGCTGCGCGACTTGGTTACATCGACGACTTGCGTTGGAAAAACTTGAAGTATCGCATCTGTTATGCCGAGGGTTAAGGATGAAAATTTCTTGTTGCACAGAGTAAGCAGGAGCAAGTGATGGGCCTGTGTTTGTTCCGTTATATGTTGAACAATACTGTTTGCCAACTCTGAATTTTCATAGTTTGCACAGTTGACGATTGAAATGGCAAAACAGCATTGAAATACGTATCGATTTATGTTTACCATGGCTAACTTTATTATTTTGCGAGAGTTTTATTGACTTATAATTTTAATTAGGTACGAAAAGTACTAACGCAATGACGGCGAGACATTGGCGACTGTGGCTTGAGAGAAAAGCATTCAACGGCCCTGCGGGTAAACATAATTTTAATTATTAATACAGAGTTGCGAGGTAGTTTTCAATTTTTTATCTTTGACATTGGAAAAATCGATTGGAACTGTATTTGCGTTACGTATGTTTTATTTTAAAAGTCTTTACCGTAGCGCTGTTTAACGATTTTGAAAAAAAAAAAAAAATTGGTGGTACCCTAGTTACAGAAATTCATAACCCGTAGGTCACAACTTAGGGTTAAAAAATTTTTACACCTACATGACTCCAATAAAAAAAAAAGAACGAAACAAAAGATGATCGACGACCTTAAGAGAGGGCAGCTCGTATGCGAGACATGGCTAGATAGGGACACATGATACATCGTTAGGCATTTGTTAAGGGTCGCTGTGCGGCATAGGAAATCGGCGAAGCAGCAGGGAGCCTCGCAAATTGCAAAAGATTAAATTTATTCTCGCCAACGACAGCATAAAGACGCTACGACGAGCATGGAGAAAACTGAAACGCCCAAAATGACTGATAAGAAGGATAAACAAAATGGTAAGATATATTAAAATTAATCATATGATATTTTAATCATTCGATATTAAATAGTAAATAAAATAATTTACTATTTAATATTGTTTATACATATAATTAATTCTCTTTTTAATATATTTTCTTTATTTTAAATTATTTATTCATTTTTTTTTCCAGATCACTACCACAAAGCACGTGCTCTCGCGAACAGCAGGAGGCTAAACAAAGAAAAAATATGTGCCGTCTTCTTAAGCGACTGGCATCTTCACCGGCAGCTGCCATAAAGTTCCTAGAAGAGTATAAGTCAAATTGCAATAAACATAATAATTGATGAAAATGAAAAACGAAAAATTTGTAAAATAAAAACTATTATAATTATACATTTAATTTTTTCTATACTTATTTTATTTATATATCATGTTTGATTATGAAGATCTGCAGGAGCAAGTCCGAGGTGAGCTCGGTGAGGAGAAAATGACTCCGCTCGACGCTCGTCAAGCACAGAGCCCTGGGCCTTGCTGGCTAGGTGCACTTGTGTTACCTTTTTGATTTTCTGCGGGTCTTGAGTTTGTCGAGGGCGCGCGATAAGAGCGCCGTCTGCTGCGCTCTGCTGCTGCTGACGCGCGAATTATGTCCGCAACATGACGTTTGTTTGTAAATATAAAAGGTCTGCGGGCTAAATTGCCCGGCGGAGTAAAAAAAAACGAGCGCTAGATAACACACGTTGTGTCCTGCACAATGGGCACTAAGATCCTCGTTGACATTCGCAACGATCTTAAACTCCTAATTACCGCGATCAGCGGCTTCGAGGTTTGTTTCTCCCCTAACCTCAAGACATTTCTTCTACTGTTCTATCGATGCAAATCTTGTTTGGTTCATTTCAGGAAGGCGAAGAAGGTTTTCAGATTTGCGAGCGATTCGGCCTCTCACAGCTCAAGCATCACCGCTACCTCTCGGTCAACGGTCATGCAGTGCGCAAGGAGATCGACGATCTCTGTCGGAAGTTTCAGATCCAGGGCAAATACGACGTAGCCCGGGAATTTCGCGAGCTCGTTGATACGTTTCTTGGTAGTTTTGACTTCGAGAGGCATCCACAGTATGATCTACAGTGGGCCCTGCTTTCACTACTGCTCAATCTTGCCAAAGAGACTAGCAGTTCGGAGTGCGTTACTGCTGGCCAAGGACGTGGGCTCAATGCAACTGGGCCTACTGCGCAGGATGACAAATCAGAGGAGATCGATTGGGCACAATATCTTAAGGAGGGCGAGCAAGAGTTCTTTTGTGATTATCACAGTGACAGTGATAGTGTAAGTATTTGTAAATCGTTGTTAGTGTATAAAACAGAAAAAAGTTCATGGATGTTTATTGTATTGTTTTCTAGGACTGGTCAGACGATGAGAACGATGGAAGAGAGAATTTGGGGCTTGCAAACCAACAGAGAGCAACTAGTGTCATTAGAGATGGAACAATAAATAGTTCTGTTATAGTGGAAACACCATCGGAGGAAATTTTTAAAGAACTACCAAGAGATATTGTGTCTAGGAATTGGCTAAAATCTAATGTTCAGAATTCTTGGTGGAATGAACTAGACTGGCATCAATATAAAGTGGATAGTCAGTTTGAAGCTGCACATCTGTTTGAGTTTTGGAGAAAAAACACTGTAAAAAGTCATAAAATCATAGGCACACTTAGCGAGTATCAGGCACTGAGAGAACTATTGTGGATGTTTCATACCCAGTCTGCAATGGTTGTGTTTCAGGAAGAACGTGGAAAAGACTTTTCTATTCGAGATGTTTCTATACCAAGTTTAACAACTGTGAGTCTAATTTTATAATTAATAAATTATTCATTTCAAACTGGATTTATAAAAAACAGTTTTGATTTTATTAAGGTGGCCTTTAAAAGTATTTTATTTTCTTATTGTGAATATATAAGTATGGCGAAAGAAATAGAAAATTTTGTTAAAAATATATTTGAGGTAAAAGATGTTTCTAAGGAGAATCAAAAGCCACCTCTAACATATGAAATATATGCTGTGACTTTGCAACAAGAACTCTTGAGCATTAAATCAAAACTTGTTGAATTTGAAACAGAGATCATGAAACAAAGTAAGTTTCTTTATACTCATATTCAACTCTTGAATTTTATCAAAATTAGAACTAAAAATTTTAAAATTGTTACAGACAATCAAAATACACTTCTTTCTGCATCTAAAACCTTAAAGAAGTGTACTGATAAAATAAAGATAATTTTTGAAGTACACAAATCTGTCATATCAGATTGGACAAAATTGTCCAACTGGCAATGTGCTTCTGTATTATTATCAAAATTATATTTCAAAATGGAAAATTCCAGCAATATTGAAATACTTAATTTTTGTGCTAGTTTGTATTTAGCTACATTATCTGCATACCTAAATATCATTGATGTTTGGTTAAGCGAAGGAAGACTAGAAGATTGGAGGGATGAATTTATTATTTTTAGGTGTTCCGAGTAAGTTACCTAATCAAGTTTTGTTTTACTTATATAAAATATTAAAAATAATTGATAAATCATTAACGTTACGCTTTTAGATCTGTTGAAAGTATTTCTAGAGACGATAATAGACCTTTAGAAGATTTTATCCGCCGAGATCTTGACCCAGTGTGCATGAAAGATCCAATAATGAAGATTATACTACACAAAGTGTATCAAATGGGTCGCAGCGTCGAGCTTCTTGTCACTTTAGATCGCATTTCTGACTTGTGGAATATGATGGACCGCGAGAAAGGTAGAACATATTTCTTAATCCCTTGTTGTTCTTATTAATAAACTTGTCAAATTTTTCAGTTTCTAAGAAAACACTGAATGAAGAATGTTTAAAAGAAATCATATCCGCGGCTTCGAAATACGACCGGTCAAGCTTTGCCGACACGACAGACGGGAGTAGTTCTCTACAAATAATCGAAATCCCTATGCCGACTGTAACCCAAAATCTAGACCTTCAGCATAACATCGTGCAACAAGTCGCTGCTACCAATAATCCATTTCTCGCCAAAGCACTTGAGAATTTTCTTTTAGCAGAGAGCGTAGACGCTGTAGATGCCGGGGCTGCGGTTCAGCGTGACTCCGTTGAACTTTTAAGGCGGACAGACACGGTGTTACCCTGGCGTAGAATCTTTGAGCTTGCGATCGCGCGTGTGCTCGATCTCAAGTTTAGCGGTGCGAGTAAACTCGTTAAGGATATCTTAATTGGCGAATACAAACTCGAAGCCCAGCTGAAACTCATGCGCTCGATTTATATGATGGAGACGAGTCATGTTATGAATAAGTTTTGCAAGCTTATTTTTACAGAGGTAAGTGCTTAGATCTAGCTCGAATTTTGTGCATCTTCTAATGAATTTTTATTTTTCTTGTAGATCGAGTCTAACGGTATGTGGAACAATGCATATTTTGCCACGTGCCTGTTAGAGGAGGTGCTGTCTCAAGAGTGGCCCGAATCAAGTTCTCGCTGGTCGATTACTGTGGATAATATAAGAACAACAAAAGTGTTAGAAGCTGTAAATAGTATAAAGTTGCATTACGCGGCTGGCTGGCCGATAAACATGCTGTTAAACGAAGAAGCTCTTGATAAGTACAATAAGGTCTTCAGGTTTGAACTGAAGCTCAAATGGGCTTTATGGACGCTTAATACACTTCGTTTTTCTGGTAAATTTATTTTCAAAGTTTATGCAATTTAAGAAAAAATATGTAAAATCGGAATAAAATATGTTGATGTAATGTAGATCTAGAAAGTTCATCTGAATCGGCTGCCCCAGACGTCGTACAGCATTTTCACATTAGGAGACTCGAAAGCCTACGTTTTTGGCTACTCCATGCGGTTGGCTCGATACACGCATATCTATCTGGCCAGGTGCTGTTAAGTTTAGGTGGTGCCCTAGAGCGAGCGTTGGCTCAAGCTGATAATCTGGAAGCTATTGTGACAAGTACTATTTTTTAATTCTTTGCTATTCCGTTGTAAATCACTATACAAAATTTAATTGCACCGATAACGATAACAAGATATAAATGTTTAAACATTTTTTTTACCATTAATTTGCACTTTTTCTCTGATAAAAAATTCAAAGATAATCTTTATTGTGCTTTATTATTTAGTTCACAGCGAATACTTAGATAACGTACACGAGCATTGTCTTCAGACCGACAAGTTTGAGGATTTAACTGCCACTATATATAAGGTAATAAAAAATTTAAGCCTAGATCATTTTCTTTTTGTGTAAACAAAAATTTACAAATTTATAATTGAATATAAAATTTTTTATTCTTATTTGTTTGTACAATTTTTAAAATATTTAATCGTTTATAAGAACATTTTTTATGTGGATTAGCTCCGACAAAGATTTCATTTATAAATCGCTGAAACAATAAAAATCAACGTTTTGGTCTTTGCAGTTGCTAGAGATGTGCGAGGAGGTGCGTAACAGATGGAAACCAAAGTCTCTGGCGTTTATCGGCAAAGCTCTGGATCAACTCGAGAACGATTACGTGAAATACCACACGTATCTGGCGCTGGGCCTACACAATGCTGTCCAGCACAAGGACGCTGACTACCGTAAGTCCATGATCGCTCATGAACTTTTGCAGTTCGTCGCGCAGGTCAAGCCAGCCTCGCAAGACGATCTACCGCTCCGTACTATCGCTGAGCGCTTAGATTTGCTGGCAAGAATTGATTTGGAGTAAATTATATAATTTCTCTTGACTTGCCAGTGAACTAAGTGTTTGAAATAGTTTTTTTAAAATAAATCTATAACCATTGACAACTATTATAGTTTGAATATAATGCAGAAAAGAAGTGTAGATAGAGAAAATAAAATGTTCATTTTTTTTTAACTTGAACAAAATTATTTTTCGTCAATGTAATGTAATTTATACTGTGCATGAAATTGATTGCTTTTGAACGTTTAAGTGTAGTTGTTGATTAGGCTTTGTGCAATGAATTCATTGATTATATAAATTTCACCATATCAACATGTTTTTAATTTAACGTGCTTTATGGCTTATCCAAAGACATATTTTAAAAATGTAATTTTTAGCTGATTGTTATTATATATGATGTTTAAATTTTTACACACTAATTGAATAATTTAGCAATTCATTGCACAAGCACAATTTTTTCTTAACTACTTTTTTTCAATCAATTTACTAATCAAATCATTTTGTTTCATGACCTTGTTTGCAGTGACCGGTTTGAGCTCTGCCTTTAACTGCAGTATGCCGTCAACTTAAAATACAGCGGCACCCGCACACCCACATAAAATAACTCTTGGCTTATTCTTTTAGAATAGCAACACTTTTTTTATTAACTCATCGCATACTCATCATCAGGCACGCCGAAGAAACAAAAACTTGTTTATGATACATCAATTTCTTTATCTAGTGAATGCCTTTGAGAGATCCACTTGTGTATCTCTATTTTGTATGCAAACGCAATTCATCGATAAAGTTGCATAAGCCACACACGTATTAATTTATAATACACTTCGTTGTACAGGCATCATTGTATAAACATTTCGTTGCTTATTTAATTTTGTATATTTTTTTATAATAAAACATTTTTTTTCCAACATTTCATTTATATTCTCGTCCACGTTAATACGTTGGATTTGACTTAACTACGCTAAATTAGAAAATACTTTCCACGATTAATTCCTAGTAAAAATATCCTTGTTCTTTCCAGAAAAACTCCTATTCCCAATGGTCCCCACCCTACGAAGTGAATTTCGTTCAATCAAGGATCATATGACGGATCTAGGCCGAAACATTCTAAATGAAATCGCCCACCAGAGCTTCCCTCCCTCGGGTCTGCCTATTAATCTTCCAAAAAGGTGTCCGACGCATCGAGATGTTTCTTATCAAGAAATTGGGTACGATGCATACTTCGTACACTGTTATTGATCATTTAGTCGATAGGGCAAAACTTGCATGATAGACAACGATTTTATGAATAAGAATCAAATTTACGTTTGTATGTGTATATATAGAATTTATTATTTTTTTTTTTAATGAACAAAATATACAAAATTTAATTTTTACATACGCTTATGAAAACAGTTCAATTCTTGCTTTAGTAAAAATAAACGATCAATTATTACTCAAAAATAAGAAACTACTGTATTCGTTAAATACTAGTCAATTTGCATTATTGTTACCGATTTTTGTATTTTTTTTACGTACACGCATATAAATAGACTGCACATTAGTGTTGTAATATTTTTGATTTTATATAAGCTTCAGAAGAAATAAATATACAGATAAACGCTCGAACGATCATCGCGCCGTTATAAAAAGTTCGCCTTTAATTTTTTCGGAATTAATTAACTTTTTGCGGAAAAAGCGCAAGTATCGAAACAAGTCGCGTCGCGCTTTTACAGGCCCGAACCTAGCGATTACGAGAGCGCATTTGCGCGTCTGCGTCGACGTTGGCATTGGGAGCTGCTCGATGCCCTCGACTCGTCATCTTCGGCGATCGGCGACGCTCTGTCCCGTATAGTCGAAGAGTCGAGGCTTGATCGGACTGGTGACGAGCATAATTGTGAAGACGATGATGAAGACATCGAGAACTACGGAGACTACGATTACGACTGTGATGTTTATCACGTCGAGGACTACTACGAGAGCGACGATGCTAACGATTTCTGAAGCCGTTCTGAGTTGTGATTTATAGTCGGTAACGGCAGGCTATTTACAATCTTATAAAGGCTTCGCGTTAATTTACAACTGTAGCTGCGCTTCTAGTTCACAGATACACGCCAGACATTTTATTTTAACTCAGAACCTAACATCCATTCATCGTGCTGCAGCTTTCACAAAATTGATCTAAACAAACTGTAAACTTAATATCTATTTGTCATTTTCTCGTTTAAATAAACGTTTTTGCTCGTAGGACAATGCCTTAGGCCGATTATAACTGTTTACAGTATAACGATAGACGGCAACAAAACAAATCTCGATAACAAAAAATAAACACTTAAAGTAATATACTTATCAAACAAGCATCGCCATATATCCAACGGTATATGAAAATCTAACATATGTTAATAAAGCATGATTTCTGTGCGATTGAAACCATAAGGCATTCTCCTACCATCTACGTACAAGACAAATCAATGATCTTCACAATTCAGAGACACGAAGGTTGAGAGAACGAGAGGCAAGCGAATAAACGTTCTAAGTTAACTAACCGCTTGCTCAAAAGGTCTCTCGTCCAGAGAAGTCAAAGCAGGCATTGCTTGTGGCGGTAGGGCTACCGCAGCGGGCGTTCGGCTAGCTCTGGGCATGGACGATTGATCCGTTCTGAGCGTGCTTATCACTACCAGCGCTACCAGCAGCCGGTGCTGGCTGACTCGACGATAAAGGCTGGGAACTGCTGCTTACGTTGACTGTACCACTTGGGCCCTGTTCACCGGGAGTTAGGCTCAGGTTGGCTGGCGAGGGCGAACAGTTGTTGGTGGTCGCGCTCAACGTGTAGCCGCACGAAGCCCTAGTCGTTGCCGCAGCCAGTGCCTTGCGTAGCTCGAATACCTGCTGGATCGCGTTACGGAAGCACAGGAAGTTGTAGTCAATTACACCTGAAGGTCAGACGTTAGTTATTACTTGAATTGATTAATTAATTGAATATTCCAAAAGTAACTAATAGTGGTTTTACCTTGTCTCTCAAAGTTATCTTCTCTCAAAATACAAACTAGGGCGAGAAATTTGTTGACTTCTCTCAAGTACAAAATCGTCCCGTTATTCAGTTTGATAAGACTATAACTTTGGTTATCAAATGCCGCAACTTCGACTTCTTCTCTTAATCTGTAACATAAAAAAAAATATACAAAGCTACTTTTTTAAAAAAAGAACCGCTAACAAGTTAGATAATAAAAGTAAAATATCATACTGAGAATTGTTAATATTATTTTAAGAAAGACCATTCTCAATTTATCAGAATTTCAATTAAAATTTTTTATTGCTTACCCATATATACATGAGACGTCAATTACGACATCAATCATATCGCAACAGAGTTCGTAGCTTTGCATATCAACGGGAGAACTATCGGTTGCGATGTATATTTTTGAAACGACATCGAAAAGAAAGGCCTTCTCTATGGCAGAGTTCTATGAATAAGCAAAATAAATACGATAATGCGATTGATAATTTTAAATCCAATTTTTTCTAAGATAAATAACGCCAGGCTTACCGAGATTAATATATTCAACAAATTTTCTAGGGTTGGTAACTGAGGTATTAATTTCTGTACAACTTTACTAAAGGCTTCGAATATACTGTGATCATATATTGATGTTAGGTGAAAGCTTAAATGTATCTTGTGAAAATCTGAAAAGGTAAAGCAAAAGTAGATCCCATGAATAATTATTTTATTTTATTTAATTTATTTGTGATTTAATTTTAAAACATTGACTTACTTCCTTCTATCAAATCATCATTGGCTCTAGTATGTATGTCCCTCTGAGTTTCCATTTTATAATCATCTGATAATCCATCAACTTTGTGTATGAAAACTTCAAATTTAATTGATTGATTAACTTTGTAAGCTTTTGAGACTGTCAAAAATAGTTTGTTTAATGCTTCCATATAATCATCTTGTGCATCAATAACAAAGACCAAGGCTTCACAGCCACCAAAAATCATGTCAATGTCAAAAGTAGGATCAAAAAAGTCAATTTGCCCAGGAAAATCCCAAATTTGGAACTGTACAAAACTTGAGTTGCAAATATCATCTTTTATGATTTTATTTGTACTTTCAAGAAAAAGAGTTTCATTTGGTGACATTTTGTGAAAAACTACTTTTTGGATTGATGATTTTCCACTCCTGAAAGGGCAACAAGACAATTGGTTTTAAATTACTGATCTTTAAACTTACATTAAAAAATAAATATAATATAAAACTTAATTTACCGTCTAAGGCCCATCAAAAGTATCCTAGGCTTTTGATCTCCAATAAATGTACCTGCAGAGCCATCTCCATCGCCATCAAAGGGTGTGTATCCAAAATCTTTGGGAAAAGAGCCCACATCGTAGCCTGTTTGGTATTGATCATCGTCATCCTAGGTAAATAATTTTTATTAGAAATATAAATATAAGAATAATTTTTGGAAGAAAAGTTATTAAAAAGTCACATCACAACTTAGCAGTTTATGATATGCATATAGTTTGTAACAACAAATCAATTAATGATTCACAAAGTATAAATTCATCTTTATGTTTCATAAGCATACTTTTTATCTACTTTGCTTGCATTTCTTTGTAACCAAAGTTTTAATTCAAACAAATCCCTTTAAACTTTTATTGCCCGTTTCATTTATCAAATCACGTGATAACTTGAGACTTGTTGAAAAACAGTTTCAAATCAATTTGAAGTAAACCAAAGGTAAAAGTAACAGGTAATCCATCAAGCTACTCCAACCAAGAAAACCTATCCAGACCCGGAGAGAACAAGGCAAGAGAACAACATATACAAACCATCTCTGGTTGCTGGTCAGCCGTAGGGCCCAGTGTTGGTAGGGCACCTTGCAATACTTTGATCTCTTGTTCCAATAGTATCCCGTTCTGTTTCTCTAACTACTCCACCTATTGTCGTCAACAGGTCAGTAAGAGAGAGAGAGAGAGAGAGAGAGAAAGAGTATGTGGCTGCGGTGCAAAAGTACTAGCTGGCGAAACCGAGGGGGTTTAGTTTTAGCCAGGCTGCATCCCGGCTCGGCTCGGCGGAATCAGCGTTGTTATCGCACTCTGGCGTCGCTATCGCTGTTTTCGTATACGCGTATCGCACACTGTGCCTCGCCGTCCTGATCGTTCTCTCTCCGACTCCACTTTTGTTGCTCCGAGACTCCGATCCGATCGCTCAGCCAGACACACACACATACGCACGCACATAAACGCTCACTCGCTGATCTTTCCGTCAAACGCTCGCGCAGGGAACAACAGGCTCTCTCTTTTTCTCTCTTTCGTTCTCTCTCTCTTTCTCTCTTGAATTCTACACGCGTTTATGGGCGGTTCCGCGTGACTGGGCCTCTGTTTATGTGGGGCTCATCCATGTGAGCACTGTGTGCAAGCAAATGTATGCGTGCCGCGGCAAAGAGGTTTAGCTAGGTCGTACAACACTTTTACTGGTGCGCTTGCGCGCGCGAGTCTCAAAAAGTATCATATCCTCAAGAGCGAGAACAACCGCGGAACAACCAACAACGAATTCAACGGGTAGTCAAGTTGCTTTCGATCGCGAATATAACTTTTTTAACAGTCAAGAGGGACGATATTATTTCTAATGCACGATAATCGTCGCAATTAAGTAACTTTTTTTTCTTGGCTTTGTGGACTTAGGAACACAAAACGACCCAGTAAATGTCAATAAATGATTTACAGTAATTGCAATGAGCTCATTGTTCACCCCGATAGAGAGAGAGAGAAAGAGAGAGCAGCGCGCAGTGTGTCTTGCTAATAAAGCGGCAGCTATATAGAGGCGCGATCGACCGACGTCCACCTCTAATTCTATTATCGATCGGATCGATTCAACAATCTAAGAATAGCATTGATTATTTCCTACGCTCGTAAAAATGCATATACGCCTGTACGTAGCCACCTTCTCCCCTCGCCTTTACCAACACGATGACGACGACGACGACGACGTTCGAGTAAATATACTTGCCGACTTAAATACACACCCTTTTAACTTCCTGCCGGTTTAATTGAAGCCAATAAAGCATCGATTTTCGCTCTCTACCCTTCATTCTCCAAATGTTACTCTCCAAACTAATGCCATGCTTCTGGTGTTGATAAAACGAGTTTTAGGTGCTCATCAACGAAGCTATTGAATTTCGCGAACGTTATCATAATCGTCGATCGTATATACGAGCCAACTCCAAATGGTATAGTTGTAAAAGCAGGCAGTAAGCAAGCTCTGCCAAAAGCTACGTGCTTTTCTTTCAAGCTTAAAAGAGAGAGAGGTATATAAAAAGCCTTGGCGCAGGCAAATCGATCGAACAACTTTGAATTGCTTTTGGTGTGTGCTTGCAGTACCGGCTGTATAGATATATACAAGGTGGAGGTCGTACGATGGCCTTGTGACTCCGTAGCTCCGAAACTTGTTAAAAAAACAAAAACATCGTAGAGAACTGGAGCTATAAGGGGCTCTCTCGGTGTACGACGGCGATGGTGATAATAACGAGGCCGCAGCGCTGCTAATCCGGCTGGTCCGCATTAAAAGTATATAGGCGCGAGGGACATACGGGGCCAATAAGGCAACGCGTGCCGGCCACGTGTTCGGGGTGAGCGATGCATCAGGAGAGAGAGAGAGCGCGCGGCGGGGGTGCGCCTCGGAGTCGCCAGACGATCCGGGGCCACCGCCGCCGCCGCTCGCGTCGCACACTCGCGCAGCCAGTGCCGAATTCTACCCGGGTTGCACACCCACACATATACCTGGGTGCTCTTATACGTACACGCGCGCGGAAGAGTCTAGCTCTAGCTCTCTCGTTTCCTCTGTGCGCCCCTCCCTCGCGAGCTGTACGTATTATATAGGCTGGATAATCACGCGCGCGCGTGCGCGTGCCGGCGGCGGACTAGCAAGCCAGAGCGAGTGCGAGGAGCCAGCTCGTCGTCGTCCCCGACGTCGAGAGAAAGAGTAACGGAGTAGACCGACGACGAGGAGAGAAGAGAGCACAAGCCCACAAGCTCGCGCGGTATAGACGGAATTTTTGAGACGCTACCACATATCGGGCGTTTTGTCCAACGCTTAGTCGAAGCAGCTCCTCGAGCGAGGACCACCAGCCGGCAACATGGCCCAGACCGAATTCAAGCCCGTCACCCATTGCATCTTCGATATGGATGGACTGCTCATAGGTGAGAGAGAACAAACCGAGTCAGCTGGCCACTGTCTACAAGGGGTATACTGCTTTTCGTGGATGAACAGCGGTGTTAGTGGGTGAGGGGGGGCTGGGGGGATGGTTCAGCTGATGCAATGCGCCGAGAATCCGACACTCGGGAAACTCTCGGGGTGCGCTCAAGGTCGCGCGCGAGGAGGCCTATACCCGCGTTATTTCGATGCTTTATTCCTGGAACAAGCACTGCGCGTACGGTCGATTTTTCATTTATATATTTGTTTTCGATCGCCAGCTGCCAATGTCAAGTGACTTTATCTGTCCGGGTATATAGACGCTAATCAAGAGGCTCGTTTGCGCCTCTCGTCTGCAGGTACTTACGCCTACCTGAATTTATATTTTAACACGCTTGTTCTCGTGTCGTGATGTAATATATCGTTTGATAATGGGCTTTGGAAAATTTTATTTTATTTCGTTGTTATTATGATTACTTTAGCGGCTGATTATACACTTGGGACAATTGTTTTGAATGAAGTGGTGCTAGGTGGGAGGAAGGGTTGTTACGTTTTTATTGAATGATTTGAGACTGAATTGTGTACTTGGAAAAGTGTACAGTTGCAGCATGAGTCGTTATTACTTGTTATTCAAGGGATCACGAAAAATCGAGAGAGAGAACGTTTTTAATGTTCAAAGAAATCGATCTGTATAGTGTAAAATAATGTGAATATTAAATATTTTTAATTTGACAAAAATTCCAAAAGAAAAAAAAATTAATTTGACGAGTATAGAAGCCGCGTTAAACTATCGCGGACTTTTGCATTTTTTATTGAAGTTAGCAATTATTTTGTTTATCACGTTAGATATATCAGTTGTCGCTCATCGGATTACGCTCAATGACGTAAAAAGATATTGCTCAATTTGAATAATTAACGCATTATGAAAGTTTTTCGAAACATAAAGCATGACTTAACTGTAAATTTAATAACACGATAAGAGCGTAATAAAAACATCTAATCTTTATACGATGCCAGAACATTTTTCGTCAAATATTATCCGATTATGGCCTAATGGAAATTTTCGGGAAATATTTCTCGTAAACTATTATTAGTTAACCAAACGAGAAAATGATTCGTTGAATATAGTTAAAGTTAATCAGTGACATAAATAAATCTCAAGTCAGCCAAACTTACCAACCCAGGTATGACGCGCGCGCGTCTTTTCGGCAGAGTGTGATCTATAAGCCTGTCAATCATCGGCGCCGTCTCTCTCTCTCTCTCTCTCGCAACAATAGTTGTCTTTCTTTTTTTTTTTTCGTTTCCATTACAATTTCCACAGATACCGAGCAGCTGTACACAGCGGTATTCAATAGTATTCTTAGCAAGTACACCGACGAGAAGTTCACGTGGTCGAACAAGGCTGTGACGATGGGCTTTCATCAGCACGAGCTTGCGCGCTACATGATCGATACGTTCAAACTGCCAATGTCACCGGAGGAGCTGATAGAGCTGCTGAAAGTCGAATACGAAAAGATATTTCCAACGACGCAGCCGTTGCCAGGTGATGTCGACTTGTAAAAAATCCGCTAATTATGCCCCCTTTCCCCTCTGCTTTGCCTGCTGCAGATTCGGAAAGCGGGTTCAAGAAATTGTACAGTACTATTTGCGAGAAATACGGCTACAGCTACGGCGGCGATCTTGTCTTCCAAGTATTAGGCAGGCCGGAGCGCGTTGGAGCCGAGCTTATTATAAACCATTACAAGCTGCCGCTCAGCATCGACGAGTTTCAGCAAGTTTACCATCGCTTGCTCCCGGAATTATGCGTTAATGTTGACCTCATGCCAGGTTAAGGATTAAAATTTTCTTTATGTTCATCGTACAAGCTATCGGACGGCTTTTTTTATTGTTTTGTTTATCATTTTGTTTTTTTTCTCATTTATCTTGATTTATTTTTTAAAGTTTGGCATAGTTTTGGTGCGTATTTGATTGTGTTTTGCCTTGCTCGGCTCCGACTCTTCTTCCGACCTATTTTTCTTTTTTTTTCCTTTTTTTAGGAGGAAGGGTCTTGATTGTAGCTAGAGTCATTGTTAATTAATGAGATAAACGGCAGAGTTTAATTGTTAGAGAAACAAAAATTGATTCGACTGTTAATGTGTATAGAAATAAACAGTTGAAAAAATCATGAATGTTCTAACTACTAAAATAGGCGTGTTTTTATAATTTTTTTTCTTTTTTTTTTTTTAGAAGAGATCAAGTAAATTTGAAAAAGAAAAAGTATTAAATTTTTTAATGATATTTCTATAGTTCAGCTTTTTATTAAGTTTTTTCTGCATAAAATTGCATAAGCTAGTGCTAATAAATATTTGTGAATTACATCTAATTGGCTTTATATAATTGGCACTGACATTTTATTTTATAATAAATCAATGTAATCAATTATTTGTTACCAGGTGTTGAAAGACTCTTGCATCATTTGAAGAAACACAATGTTCCTTTTGCACTTGCCACAAGCTCCAGTAAAGAAAGTTTTGAATTAAAAACCAAACATTTGACAGAACTCTTTGACTTGTTTCATCACAAGGTGCTTGGAGGTTCTGATCCTGAAGTTAAATCGGGAAAACCCGCTCCAGATATATTTTTGGTTGCTGCAAAACGATTTCCTGACACACCTGATCCATCTAAGGTTTGTAAAATAATATCTCTATAATATCCATTTTTAAAACTTCAAGACAAATATTTATATGATTTCTTTTTCTTTTTAGTGTCTTGTTTTTGAAGACGCTCCAAATGGAGTGTTAGCTGGAACTACTGCAGGCATGCAAACTGTAATGGTACCTGACAAACATCTACCTGACTCGTTCAAGGATAAGGCAACTTTGGTATTACAAAGCTTGGAAGAATTTAAACCAGAATTATTTGGCCTACCTAAATTTGACTAAAAGAGAAACTAAAATCAAAATTACCTTAATTCAGATTATCAATGTATTTTATGCTAGTTCATAAACACTGATTACAAATGTTATTTTTGTAGAGAAAAAAAAACTATTGTCTAAGAGTCTATATTTAGTCCATAAAATGGCAAATTATGAAAATTATTGATAAAGATTCCAAAAATCAAAGAGAGTACAGTATATTTAATCTTTTTATTAATGTTACTTTAAATCATGTTCATATTAAACAATTTTTCTAAATAAACACTTTAAAAATTACTTTTGGCATTTTATTTGCAAAATAAACAAGCTTTTTAATTCGCTGTAGAGGAGTAAGTCTATCGAACAACTATAATAAATTACCACATAAAAGAAATTCTTTAACAATCATAACAATTTATCATACATTGGTGGCTTGCTGGAACGTTTGCACGACCTCGTTGACCGATTGATCGGTAAGGGAATAACAACATTCCTTGCCATAAGCTGAAAGGTTTTAAGTCATCATTATACCCAACAATACTGACGTATTTGTAAGGAATTTGATAAAAATCAATGAGTGCAAAGTAGGAACTTACGTAGGCGAACCCAAAGCTTTGGTTCAATATTCGAGCACTCTCTGATAAGGATCGGTAGCGTGGGATTTGCCTTTTTAATTTCCACGTAGTGTTGCTTGATGAAATCCCTGAAAATCGAAAGAAAAATACTTTTTAAACGCTCGAACGCCTAACCTGCAAAAGCCAATCTTTACGACGTAGCAACAATTAATGCTTCTTGCACAAGGCATTCATTAGATTATCGATGCTGGATTTAAAAAGTGTCAATTTACCTGGCACCGTCGCTCGATTTCGACGTCTGACAGAGCAAAATCCTTAATTCTCGGATCTTCGAACTTAGCCTAGCCGCCGCCATCTTGCCAAAGAACACGGAGCGTCTGCTCGGACTTCGCAGGCTGGAGAGTTTGCAGATTTGCAGCTTGCAGCTGATACCGACAGAGCAGAGAGCAGATACTGAATTTAATGTAAAATATATAAGTAAATACTCTGTCGGTAAATAATTGCTGCCCTTTCAAATTTTTTTGTAGATGACTTTACAATTTTATCATCGATTTCGTCAATTTTACCTATATAGGTATGATCAAAACTTTTTACATTACCGCTATCAACGGATCAACCTGTACTGAATCTGAATTTAAAGTTGTCAAAATTGGCGCCAAATTGTTGGAAAATGACATGGAAACGGGCCGTCATCTTTTTCTTTTCTGATTGTGTTGTGTTTGCGCGGGAGCGGGACACGCGTCCTCTAATGTTATTGTTCATTAGCTGTTGTTGACATTTTGGTAAGGAAGGTGGTTATACGTGTGGTGTTTATAAATTTACCGTAAACGTTGCCCTAGTCTTCGTAGTATCATTAACAAATCAAGACTTACATAACTAGTTGATAAAGGATTAATTTATTAATCCGTAAAAATGGCAAGTGCTCTAAGTCCAGAGGCAAGAAGATTGAACAATGTTCAAGCAGCTAGAAGAATTAAAAACGGCTCTCCGAAAATACGCGAGGTTCTGCGTGAGGTTAGAAATGTTATTTTATCAAATATGGAGAACTTTAAAGACAAATAATTCTCATTTTAAATAACGAAAAATGTTTGTTGATTTTTAGAGATGCCGAAAACGCATGCACGAAATTCGCGAGGAGTTGTTTATGAAAAGAAGGCAAGGGCTAACAAACTATTCTCAAGAAGTTAAAGATGCTTTGACGGATATTGTGCATAAAGAATTTACTAATATAACTTCTATGGATTGGGTTGAGCCCATATCGAATATAGAGCAAAGTACCAATAACGTGCTTTTCGATGAAGAGACTGATGAAATTGAGGAATCATTTGAAGGTAAATTAACAAATATTTTAAAAATTATTTTAATTTATAATAGTTAACTAAACTGTGTTTTCTAATAATTTTTTTTCAAGAACAATGGATTCTAGAAGAGTACCAAAAAATATTATGGGAACAAAGGCAAATTTCATCTCTGCTTGACGATGGCATTTATTGTCCAGTATGCTGTAAAAATTTACTTCAACAGGTTCAAAGTTGTGCTGTTTGTTTCTGTTGCAATTTCAAGTTACCAGTTCAAAATGGCTTTGAGCATTTGAAACAAAATATCAAAGAACAAGCCAATACTCATTCTGCGGCGTGCTTAGGTATACCAAAACTTTCTGTTTTCCAAGAGAATGACAATGTTTCCTTGTATTTTTCATGCCCACAATGTGATCTTTTTGCTTTTGTTTGACATACCCAATATTTAAATTTCTAAGAAATACGTTTTATCAAACAAAAGTTTATATTTTTGTACTGTTATGAAGTTAAAATCAAAGGTTTAACCAAATGAATGTTTCATTCCTGTTACTAGCAAATGATATGTCTGTTATTTTTGTACAAAACTAGTATTTAGTATGCAATCAGTATTGAGAACTTTTTTGGGAAATGTTTGATTGCAAAAATTTTGCAGTAGCTACAACTGAATTTTTTAATTTAAAAAAATTCATGATATGTTATATTTTTTTTTTTTGTCAAAACATGTATGCCTTGCAAAGTGTAGTTTGATGCTAAATTTTGATATAATGTAAGTTAAATTTTTTGTTTCTTGTACTAAATGTACTATAGTAATATACTATTCTTACTGTATATTTTTAAGAGTAACTTATTCCCTTTTTTGTATAAAATATTTATAATAAAAATAATTTAGATTAAATCCTTTTTTTCTGCATTTTTTATTCATTCAATGCACAAACCTTACTAATACACATTTGGTCTTTAGTGTCTACCAAATGGTGATTTTAATTGAGACAAGAATATTTCAATTATAAGCACTAAATAAAATAAAACTGGACTAAATTTTCTTGAATTCTTAAATTCTTGTTTGTCAACAAAGAGGACAATAAGGATGAACATAAATATAGTATCAGAGATTAAAATTCTAAAATTCAAGTTCAATCTTAATGATTGTATGATATTGCATTAGTAGAAATAATGATAATAAAAACTTTGCAGGCTGCCAAAATCATATTAGCTTTTCAGAATAAAATAACTTATTGAAATATATAAATATGTATGTATGGATGTATTCATTTACACCCACACGCGCGCGCGTCTGAAACGAAAGTTTCCATTTTCTGCCATTTTGCAAGTTTTGGATTTATATATAGGTGCGCGGCTCACTTTGGCCGGCGCTAGTGTTACACATACAAGAGCGAAAACGAGAGCGCTTACTTTCCAACAAGTCAAGTCCAGCCCTTGGCAGTCTCTTTTCCCTACCAAGCTCCCAAGAATAGGGAATCTTATCGTCATCGCGGCACAAGTCAAACGTCGTTAATATCCACGCGCAGAGAAGATCAAAGGATCAACAATGTCGACAGCCGCACTTGCCAAGACGAGCATGAAGGCGCGCATCCGCCACAAGAAGAAGGATCTGACAAAATTGCGCGAGGACTTGAGGCAGGTTAGAACTCGAGCGTTTCAAAGGCGATTTCATGTATTAAAAAGTCAGCCCGGACTAGCCGGTCGGCGCTTTATGTATTCCGCGCGTACAAACGCTTTGTCCGGGTTGTTGCAGAGGTGCAAGCAACGCATGAGGGAGCAACGCGAGGAGCTGCTGAACCAAAGGCGCTTCGGCGTCTCCACCAACCACGACGTCGAGGAGAGGCTCAAGGAAATCTTTCACGGGGAGCTCGACGAGCTCGCGACAAAAGAGGATTACGACGTGCCGGAGGAGAGGGCCGAGCTCATCAAAAAGCACATCGACAACGAAAATCCGGATCAGTCGCTTACCGAAGAAGGTGCCGTGTTTACGTATACCTTATTTTCCTGCGCAATATATAGTTTTTCTTTCGCGACCGCTGTTTACCTGGTTGATTTGGGATCAAACAGTGTTTCAACTCGTCATGTCAACAAGGCAAAACAATCGAATACCAATATGTCTTGTTCAAATTAATATGTCTTTTTTATCTTGTACAAGCATCTTGTCATTTTAATTGACTGCATTAAACTGTTTGTTTTCAGAAAAATTGATTGTTGAAGACTTCCACAAGTTGAAGGAGGAAACTTCAACGCTATTAAAGGAGGAAAGTTAGAAATCTCAGCTTGTTGTTTAATGAAGAAAAATTTAAAAAGATCTTTTCTGTTACTTACAAATAATTTTCTGTAATGCATGTACCTGTTGTGTTCACTTAAGATTTTACATTTATTTTGTAAAATTTCTTGCTCTCAGAATATCTACAAGTATAATGTACAATTTAGTATTCTAACAATTCAATGAAGACTTGAAACAATAAGTATTACTATATTTTGAATTATATAGAATTTATTCTTTTGATACTTAAATGATTAGATACTAAAATTGTGAAAAAGATGTCTAAATGTAGATCAACAGAAAGATGAAAATTATTTTTATAAATTCAAAAATTTAAAAGTTATAACAAGTACAAAATTTAACTAGATAATCATTAAAAAATAAAGCAAAAAAAAATTGTTCCTTTTTATTTGTATGCATAAGTTTATTTAATAAACTAGATAAAGAATATTTAATCTTATTTATTTATTACTTATATCCAATTACTCAATTATTTTGTATGAATAATTTGTGGCTGTTTAATTTATAATTTATTTTATTTTATGATAAAAAGAAAAATCAGGGTCAAATAATAATTAAATACCATTTTTAATCAAGCTTTTTATAATCATTAACAATAATGACACATTTGGTGATGTACAAAAGTTCTTTACAGTTAATACTCTATCTAAAAATTGGATTGTAATAAGTGTTTTTTTTACATTATCACATGAAGTATTGTAATAAAAATCTCGCTTTACATAACATCGTCGATTTAACGTACGTATCATTTATGAAAAGAACGCGTATAACAAGCTTCGTGGAGTCTTTTATAATTTTTTTTTAAATTGACGACTCCATAACAGGCACGCTTTATTTTTCTCAAGGTGAATCGTTAGATACAAATGTTTTTCTATAATCCATTACATAAAATAATTGATAATCTCTTACTATTTTACAAGGTATTATAAACTAAAATTTCAACAGTAATATCTAAATCATACAGATCGTTTTGCGAAAGATTTTACAATTCGCACAAACGCTTTATATTTTATAACGATTTATCTTAATAACATTTGCAAAACAAACGCCTCCACCAACTTGTAACATTATCAATGATCTTGCACAAAACCATAAGTATTAAATCATCAATTCTTACATAGTAAATTATAATCTTGCAGATATATCAATGTAAATTGACTCATTATTTCCTTCGACTGTTTCTGAAATTTTCTTCTACTGCTCGTACTAAGCAGGCGCATGAAACGCAAAGTAAACAATAATTGTAAAATTAATTATATTCGGCAGTCTGGAAATTCTACTTTCTATTGACATTGTGCAGAAGGTATTAATTTAAAATTTGGCATTAAAGTCAATTATTACATGGAATGATTTATTAATTCTTGTTATCAATTTTTTTATTACCAATTTTAAATTAATTTAGGCAAGTGTGGGCAGATAAAACGATCGTTTCTTTCTTTAACGATATACAATATTCACTTTTGAGTCAACAAAAATTTTTAATATGGGATCTATTAAAAGATTTCTAATTCAAAAAACTGTTTTATAACTAGTTTATATCAAAATAAAAATTCCATTTTTACATTTGTTATTCCTGTGCATTAGAAATTCTGCGACGGAAGAAAATGATTTATATGTTACATATACAAAAAAATATGAACCAATTATTATAGTCATTTATTATTAAATAATTTCAATAAAAGTTCAACAGAACATCTTTCGAATATGCATACAATTACAGATTTTGAAAAAAATATACATAAATCTCTATTTGTTTCTACACGCGTTTGGATTTTTTTTTTACAAAAAAGTAAATTTTCAAACTCTTAAATTGCTGGATTAATTCCTCATTACAAAAAATTAAATCAGCCAATCTTTATAAAATTGCACTTTTGTTTGTATCCACTAAAGTTATTGCAATCTCAGAAGCAATAACTTTGTGTGTACATATATCTAGTTCGTAAAATGTCTGTCACTCTATCTGTACAAATTGTATTTCCCTGCATTATTATACGTATAATAATAAGCGGTAACTGTCTAATTTGCAAGTTGCTTATCGAACTTGGAGACTGAATTCACGACGCACTTCGTGAACTCTTACTTATATTTAGTAATGTACACATTAATTGATATTAATCACTGCATTGACTTTTGCCGTTCAATTCGATTCACGGCAGCAAGAGCTTCTTCTGGTAACCGAGAAGGATCGTTGAGAATATCTGTAGCCGTGCATAGGTTTCTTAATGAGTTAAGCACAGCTGCAATAGTTAAGCGCAATATAAAAATTTGTTTCTTTCACGATTTATAAATGTGACTATAATATGATTTTTATTATTCTAAAAGGTAACTCACCTGGTCTGAGATCAACTAGTGAACAATGTTGCTCCACCCAATTCATTGTTGATTTACGCAAATCATCCTTACTTGCTGTAGATACAGTACTATTAAAAGATACCATTAACGATTCCATCAATATACTGAACTGTGTAATTTGTTAAGAAATACGTGTTTAAAATCAATAAATTATTAATGATTAAATAAATCTTTTACGTGTTATAATAACACAGATATTAGATAAAGGATACAATCCAAAATTTCCAGTTTTCTCTCGTCCTTGTCATTACGTACTCGTCGAACATTTCCTTCATTTTATTCGTCCTTTGCCGCGAAACTGGTACCCCAGTGGCCGGCAGCATTGCTTGGCAATTGCTAAATCGAAAATACAAATAAAAAAAAAATATTCTTTCTATTATTAAACGTATAAAAAACCGTACCTTATAGACGTATTAAGTGATTCAATCTGGGAGCGTAGCTTTTTGATTTCATCCTGTAATCCGTGTCTCTCGGAGCGCAGGAGCCTGATGTACTCAGCGCCCTTTTGCAGCATCGCCGCCTTGCTCATCTTATTATTCGGATTCTGACTAAGCTGAGGTATGAGGCTATTAAGAGTATCGAAGCCATTTTTAATATTGTAACGACGTTTTTGCTCGGCGTGAATGTGACCGACGCGGCGTTGTTCTTTGTACTGGCCTCGTTCTGAGTCAGCGGCCTTAACGTAGCCTCGCGATGGCGATAGTGGACTGCCAATGCTCATTGGACTGTGCAGTGGGCTGAGACTCAGACTCTGAGGACTATGGGCCGCCGGTGAGTCCTTGGGCTCGAATTTCGGCGAGTTGGGATTGCTGTTTTGGGACTGCTGCGTTACCGACGGCCCACCGCTTGCGTTGAGTAACAGCTGTTGGCTTGGGCTTGGCTGCTGATGCTGTAGGGCTTGAAATGCTGCTGCTGCGGCTGGCTGCTGCTCGAGCTTATCAAAGCTGGCCTCGAAGCTTGGTTTCACGCAGCCAAACATCTGGGAGGCGAGTCGCACTTGAGATTGCTGGTTGCCTTGGGCCGCGCTGTGCATGCTGGCCGTCGGCACTGCTGAACTTATCTGGTGACTACTGCTACTCGCGACCTGTGCACCTTGCGATAGAGACGACGGCAACATCGGCAGTATATGCTTCACGCCAACTACAGGCTGCCCGGTAATTTTTTCCGGGCCCGTGCTTACCGTGTACAAGTTTGACGTGTCTGTGGAAATGTAACATAACTTAGTTAAACTATTCATTTGGACATTGCAAAAGTATGCTAGTTTGCGATCGTCATATTTAACTTACTATTTGTGAGTAAGTGGGCAAGTAGGACGTTGTTGTTTAGATTTAGGTTCGGATCACTGGCTGCCGACACAAGCGGTGGCGGATGTATCCTGACTGACGTTAACGACGAGCTACTCCGAGACCGGTTCCTGGCTTTCATTTGGTACTATAAATCACATAAATTAATAACAATCGTAATCTAACGAAAGTTTTCCACCTTACATAACGAGCGACAAGTCAATATCAGACAAGATTATAAAGATGAAAGAAAAGCTCAGAAAAAGAACAAACGAACGAAGTGACGCATACCTTTGGCACTGCGAAGATTTCTTCCTTCACCTCGACCGGCGGCGAAACTACTGTGGCTGCTGCAGCTGCTGTAACGGTAGCAGTGGTGGTCGTGGTGGGCCGGGGTAGCAGCTTAGTCGGATGCTGAGCAGGAGCAGTGAGATCGATACCCTGGGGCTTGCACTGCAGCAGCACGTGCGACTGGGCGGGCTGCTGGGCCGTGACTGCGACCACCGGTGGCTGACTTGGCAGTGTCTGCGGCACGTGGATTATATAGATGAGATATAGAAGAGAAGCTGCGCGTCTTGGCTAGCAAACGCTTCCCGAGTTATACAAGAGGCGTGTAGAGGTAATACGGATGCATGTACGCTCGAAAATTCAATTGGCCGAGCTCGCGAGAAGTTGATAGCGCAGATTGTGATCGGTGTACTGCGAATGTAATACTAGTTCGATTCGATTAACGCTTTATTTTTGCTATTAGTTATAGGCCTTGCGATTCTAGAATGGTGAATCGTTAATATACGCGCGGCTACTTTGAATGTGCATTCATTACGAGTTTCTTCGTATTCTTTATCAGGCTTAACTGGTCGGATTCGTAATCACCTAGGAGTCTAGTTTTTTTTTCTTCGCCGCCTCTGTTTTCATCCGGATATTAAGATAAAGCATTAAATTATAAATCGATGTATACGTTGCAGGGTGCAGTCGCGTAACGCTTCGCATATAATCATGCCGGTTGTTTATGTTTTACAAACGCAAAATCCATAAATGAAACTACCTTCAAACTATTACTAGTGAACTTGCACTGCTGAAGATCGAAAGTCTGGGAAGGAGGCGGAAACTTGTAGCCCTGATTCGTGATCTTATTGTAAGGCTTGAGCACCATGTTACTACTCTTGAGTTGCTTCTGGACTTGGGAAGACTGCTTCTGTTGGGCGTCCGTCGTCGCAACGAAGCTCTGTTGTTGCTGCTGATTGAGCAGCGCCTGAACGTGTTGGCTCGCTTGTTCAGCGAGGCCAAGCTGCAGCTGCTCGGAAGCGCTAGCCATGCTCGTCGTTTGGATTTCCATGGCATAATCCGACTGCTGGGCCGACTGATACGTCGACAGCTGTTGCTGTGCCGCAGCTTGGAAGATTTGCTGTTGCTGCTGTTGTTGCTGCTGCTGCTGAGCCAGTCTCGAATTGCGTAACGAGGCCCTACTTTGCCGGGGTTGTCTCGTCCTCACTGGTTGCGTCACGTGCTGCTGTTGTTGTTGCTGCTGCTGTTGCAGTTGTTGCTGGATTTGCTGTTGCTGTTGTTGCTGCTGCTGTAATTGCTGCTGCTGCAGCTGTTGCTGCTGGAGCTGGTGTTCGTAGCTTTGGAGCGCGCTGTAGTCATTGGCGACGTTACTGAAATAACCAAGAGCCGATTATTAGAGTAACCAATCGACTGTGTAGCTAGATCAGTCGGCTCTGTACTCACACGTTGCTCCGGAAAACGGACGCTGGCTCCGGCTGGGTTTGGCTGAATATCTTGGCGGTGTACTGGAGGCTCGGCTCGTCCGTCTGCATCGTTTGACTGTCGACCGTCGACGGTTGCGTCGGCGCCGCAGTCGTAACCGGGGGCTCGGTCAAGCCGCTCACCTGGTTCATCGGCGTCATCAGGTCGAGCTCCGGGTAGCTACTGTTGAGCGCCGCGTTCTGGAACACGTCCTCCTCCGGCACGGGCGGCAGTCGCGAGTTCAGAAACTCTGGACACAGGAATAATGGTCGATTAGGTGCTTTGTTGTTCGAGCTTGAACCAGACATTGTAATCTCGATAAACACGTACCTTGGAGCGGCTCTAACGTGTCGATGAAGTCGTCCAGATTCGGCTGGAGCGGGCCCAAGCTCGGCTGTATGAAGTCGGCCAGACTAGCGCCTCGAGCTGCGAGAAAAAGTATCGTCTAATTAATTAACTATTGCCCTTGGATTAATCGAGCAAAGTCGCAGGACTGACCGATTTCACGAGAGTCCGGAAAGTAGAGGGGCTGATGGAGACTGATGGTCGAGAATAGGGTGTCGGTCATGAGCTCGCGGTAGTCCTCGTCTACCATCATACTGTGCACGTCGCCTGACGTCGGACCGCTGGCACCGCTGCACGAGCTCTGCTCCCCGGTACCGTACATCTCGAAATTGCCCATACTGTCGCCCCACTCCAACGTGTCCATCGACTCCAGCTGTGTGCGGGTTATTATTATTATTTTTTTATTAGACCTTTGAAAAATGATAGTACAAAAGAGTAAGGTATATTTATTTTTATACCATATCGCTGCCATCTTTGTTTGTCCAGCCGAGGATTTTGTTTCGGTAGAACATGCGCCATTTTTTGTACTCAGCAGTCACGGCCGCGAGTTTTCGCTTCCAGTATTTGCCTTCCAACACCACCGCCTGATAATGCGAACAGAATAGTTTGACTATTAAACAATATTTTATTTTTTTATTTGTCTATTTTTTAATAATAAATGCAATTCTAAAATATTCATGAGTTGAAAACGAAACGAATGGATTTGTTCATTTCTTTCATATATTGCGATTATTATCTATCGACTTACCTCGGGTTTATTATGCGTATCAACGTCGAGTGGAGATGCGAATTGACACACGAGTGTATTTTGCTTCAGTATAACTGAAAATAAAAAAAAAAGATTATTAAAACGCTCGATCCTCAATTTTTTAATTAAATTTCTCATTAATTAGACAATTATCGAATAATTTCTAATCTCCGACAATAATTCGACAGTCGCGAAATTAAAATCAGGTCACCTCTACGAAAAAGAAAAAAGAAAACAAAAAGTAGATAAGTCAGGTTCATCGACTCGCACGATGTCAAGACGGATCTCTAAAATAATCCAAAAACAATGAAAATTAAATAAATATCGTTAAAAAAAGAAGAAGCGCTGTCGCACTCACATGTAAATTCGTGCTATATAACGCTCGGGAGGACGTTTCTATTAGCAAGCTAATAAATCATCGAAGATCTTAGTCGGTCGATTACCACCGCGAGATAACGATACCCATGCTCTTCTTTTCTGCCTCCTTATCTCACTCTCTCTCTCTCACTCGTCTATACAAAACTAACTACCCCTCCAGTCAACCCGTTGGCTTTTGGTAGGCCAATGGTTTTGCGGCTGCCGAGGTTGTAGGGCCATCTTGGCACTCGATGGTAACTTTGCGACGAAGCATTTTTGTGTATTCGTTTAGGCTTATTGCTCGTCACGAGAGTTGTATACACACAACGATGGTATTGTCTGATAGTACAGAGCGTTGATAATATTTCGTTTTCGGTGACGATTAATCTGTGCACTATATTTTTTTTTATAAACGTATTAGGTGTTTTAACGCGGAAAATGTATAAAAAAGCAAGATTCACTTATTATGATTAGTTAAAAAATATTTAATTTATTATTAAGGAATAATTGAAATCAAAAATACGTTTTTTTTTGTTTTAAGTAAGTACTTCTGGAAACAAGGCTAATGAAAACCGCACACACAATGCCACAATGAGACGAAACAAAGAGAACGTAAAAATGTTTTTTAAAATATAAAAAAAAAAAACAAACAGATTAATGAAGAAAGTTTTAATAAACGGACCCCTATCTCGAGTGTACAGCAGCACTGGAAGCAGTCCGGTCAAACAATGCAACCTTCTCTAACCGGCGACTAAACAACCGTCTCGACCAAAGAAAAAAAGCCTCTGAAAAAAGTAAACAGTCCGGCACGAATTTTCGCGAAAAACTTGAAAAGACACACCAGATGAGCAAAGATAATAAATGTACACGAGCGGTATACGAAGAAGAAGAAGAAAAAGAAAAGTTGAAAATAAAGAACGGCCGCAGATAATCGCGGGCGCCTAAGCGAAATCTCAGCGCGACGTAAACAAGCCGACACTGCAAGTCGAGAGGGAGCGAGAGAGAAAGAACAAGGGGTTGGATAATTGTATATGCTTATATATATATCTGGGAGAGCGAAGCTGCCGAGAAGGCGTTGCTCGTTGAACTGATGCCGCTGGGATATATAGCGCGCGGCGCCGGTGCGGATTGCGATTTCAGCCGAGCGTATCATAGCCACGACACGCGCGCGTGTCCCATATACGAGTATTACCCTGCACATCCGATATTCCAGCTTTCTCTCCCGCTTATGTATACTCGTTATCGCCGCCAAGACAAGCCGGCGCCGGCGAAGACTCGGCACGTCGATTATTGCAGAAGAGGGGGAGGAGGGAGGACGATGTCGTTGCCGACCGAATGCGCGGCCGTTGAGAAAAATACATCGGACAGCGGAATCGAGTATGTTGCAACGGGACTCCGGGGGGATGCCGTTCGGGTCGCGCACATTTTCCGCGTGTCGGCTTACGTAAATAATTTCCTTTTTTGTCCGCTAATTCCACGTTGATTTGTTTTTTTTTCTTCACCTCCTCTCTCTCTCTCTCCGGACTTTTTTCGCTTTAGATCGTAAAGTGATCTGTGCAGGCTAAGCCGTTGAGCTGGCGATGTATTAGAGAGATATATATGTAACTGGAAGGAATGCGCGCGTAGGAACGAATCGAGATAAGGAAATTCAAGAGCTTAGCTTGGAAATATCCGATACGACGCTTTTGGCATTGCTACACTTTTATTTCGGTTGTTGCGTTTTTTTTTCCTTCTGTTTGCCTCGGTTCGAAGCTGTTTTCGACGTTGATGGCTGTATTTCCGTTTGATAATCAGTGTAAATGGAGGATCATGCGAATATCGCGTTTCGAACGATTAACCTCCGGCTTTTTTTTTCTAAAAACTTTATTGCGCGGCTGTAATCGCTTTAATTGTACGCTTCCTTATCGGCATTTTGAATGAGCAGCCTGCTAAGCAAGGTACTTCGATGTTGTCCGTTAACACTTCATTAAGCCCGTAACAAAAAATGCGGGTAAATACACGCTTGTTACTGTATAGTTACAATTTGATATACCTTTTATTTTTCTTATAACGAACTTTGTTAACTAAAACATCATACGGTAATTGTAGTTTTATTACATAATATCACCGGCAGTTTTGGTTCTTAATATTCACAAAATACGAAGGTGAGAAATAGGCGCTTAAATTATTTATTTAACAAAAAAAAAATTGACGAAAGATAAGATAGTACACCTGTGAAAACGCGAGTCAGCATACAATTCTAGCGATAAAGTCAATATAGATAATCAAACGAGTGAAATTAATACGTGTGCAAAGTACATAAAATTTTTAAGTTATTAAGCCACTGTTTTTTTTTGAAAATGTCTGAAACATTAAATATGAAAAGAGTAGAAATGAACTAGTCAATCTAAAAAAGCTTTACGCGTAAAGTTGCATGACGTTAGAATGTCCAACGTGACAAATATTGTTAAACAACAAAAATAAACATCTTAGTTTTGTTTTTCTTTTAAGAAGAAAAATATTGACGATTCTGCCATATGGTATAATTAAAAGACGCATTAAGCAATTCACGTACTTCCCCAAAAGAAAAACCATCCGTTACTTTTTGTTTTAACAAAAACAAACATTTACTTTAATTTCCATTGTAGCATCAACAAACTCTTTTGAAAATATCGAGTATCATTAAACATTATCATTTGATATACTTGAATAAGTCGAGAAAAACCCTGAAATTACCTAATCTATTTGAATAAAAAAAAAGATGAAGAATCGAAATGGATGCTCGCGTATGTAAAACAGCTGATAACACACGTCAACGCGGGGACAATAAAATTGCCGTTAGCATAAATCGATCATTGATCCGCGCCATAGCCGGCCTTTTTTCGCTCTGCTGCACAAGCTTACGAGCTGCGCAAAGTTCATTGCCGGATCAGCGTAATACGCGATTATTATCGCTCGTTCCGAAGCTGGATAAAACGAGAAGGAGGGGGGGGGCTCAGCTTCCTCGAGACAGCCAATAGAAACCGTCGGCGGTGCAGTACACGCGAAGAGGAGAGAAGGAGTCTGACTTACACTGCATGTGCCAGCATCGCCAGATGACGTTGTTCAGTCGGATCTTGTCCTTCCAACGCAGCCGGATGCCTTTGAAGCGATTCCATTTCGGCGACGTCAGCTTCTGTCTGAAACAAATCCGAACATTTCCTTGTTTAACTGCACTTTTCAACTTGCAACAATTGTCGGCTAATTAATTTACATGAGTTGAAGGATGATGTTTCGATGAGTTATAGATCACACGGATTTGAGCTATTGGAATGCTTGACAAGGAAAAAAGGCGTTTAATTGCATTTTTGAAATACCTCGCGAGTCACGGGTAGTAAAACGGTTTAGAAAAAGGAAAGTCTTGCCAACGACGTAGTCAACTTATTTACTAACAAACTTATCCACGAAATCTTTATTATTGTCAATAGCTAGTCTATAAAATTTTTTTTTCGTATTTTTTGTCCGCATAACCTATTAATAACATATCGTTACTTAACAACAATTTTAAATACAACATATTGTGACGCTATCAATTGTTGCATTATCGCATTTTTTGATATTCAAGTAACTAGTATATTTCGGCATATGAAGGATCGCTTAGCTTATCGATTACATTACAACTACAGAGTCATCCTGAACCGTAGCAAGCATATAGATTTCCATACAAAAGAAAAAAAATTTCTAAATACTTTTGAATGACCATCCATATCGATAATCTTAATTTTTACATTTCGAATCGCAGCGATAAAGCTAATGTTTACCATTCCCGTGGAAGTGAGATTAGACAGGGTAGGATAAATAAAAGGAAAAACTATCGTGGTGAAAAATTGAGAAAGAGAAAAAAAAACAGTAGAATAAAATAAAGCGAGAGAAAACAGCATATAAAACGATAGCGCAGCAATAAGCGTTATAAAGCGCGAGCTTGGATAAAAAAAAGTCGAGAACGAGAGCTTTGTCGATAAGTCGCGCCCAGGAAATAGCTCGATTGCACGAGAAGAGAGAAGCTCGCACGTTTCAAGCCGATCCGTGCGTGTGTCACTTATGCTTCCCAGGCGGTCTTTTTCGAAGAGCAACAAGAAAGGCACGCGATAAACCGAGAGAGGCGGGGATATTCGTAGAGACGAGTTTTCCGGACTGGAAGATTTTCTCCTGCCGGCAGAGAGGCCTTATCGCTCTCCGTGCGCTCATGCACATCTCTCTCCTTGGCATTAGACCCCGCTCTCTGTGTGTCCCACGACCTGATCAACTTCACTTACGTTTTCTTCTCTCTCGATTGTGAGTTATAGCGTGACGCTGGGTTTGCTTCAAAACGTCGTTTTTGGTCGTGCAAAAGGAATTACGATAATTTTCTGATTATAACCATTGCTTGTTTAGTCACGATAGTTTATGGGAATGTCATTGTTAATTTGGTAATTGAGAATTTCAAGTTCAAGTTCAATAATGAAAAAGTGAAAGTAACGGATATGATGGATTTATAAAAACGAACCAAATTATTTACGAGTAAAATGTAGGATATAATTTAAAAGTTTGTTGAAAATATGTTGACATTTACGCGTCTCTGGGAAAAGCTTAGAATCTATAGCTGAGTAATTAAAGCATGTTTTCTTTCAATGACGTAAAAGAGGCGTGTTGTTTCTGAGCCTTTTTCAATAAAATTTTTTTAAAGGACGCACCGATTAGATAAGAAATATACACGCAGACATCGGATAAAAGAGTAGTTTATCCGATGTTTGCATGTGTATTTCGTACAAGAGAGTTAAACGCATTTTTTACACTTCGAATGCACAAGGCAATGAAGTTGCACTGTACAATTTGAAATTGTAGAGACGCAAAACAAACTTTGGATTTTTAATGCCTGGCTATTGGATACCTTGACTAATTATCATACATAGTTTCAATTAATATTTAAGCAAACAAAAAGACGAATTAAGTTTATTTTAATTAAAAGCTTTTATTTTAATTAAAATTTTATTAAAACTGATTATGTGACAGAAAATAATTGATCGGTTAAGTAACTTCTTTATCTACAATGCAATCATAAACTAATTTGCAATTACTTAAAACAAACATCTACGAAACAAAACAGAAATTATAAACAGGAAGTAGTGGAAAGCGGTTATAACGGAAAAACGAAAATGTTATTCATCGCGTAATGCAGCGTATTTCAAGCTGAAATGCGTTTCTTGTTTTTCAAAATGCTTAATTATCGGTTACATTGAATTATCGCTTAGTAAATTTACAAAAAAAAATTACTTTCGATCGTTATTGCATAACACGAAATGTAAATGGTTACACTGAACATTAAAACACATTCAGCATCTGCTTGAATACCTGCATTTACAGCTCTAACATAAGTTGTACATAAAAATAAAAGATCGTAAAAAAATAATGAAATAAAAAATCGCACCCACATTTCAGAACATCCGTATATCAGGATGAAAATAGATACACGCAATGTATAACGCCAACAACAATTCTCTCCGAAATTTCGGCATTTCGTTGATTAGCCAAATGTTCGAGACGCATACGTCCAAGAGAGTGACATCAACGTCGGAGGCGCGCGCTTGGGGGGCTCGTTGCGCAAACGAGAGTGTAAAACAGCGTCAACGACTCGCGCCATTCTCGCGTCCGGCGCGCACGCACGAGCGCACGTGTGCTCGAGGTCTCGTGCGCGAACTGCTGGCCAATTGAGTTAGCTCCTCGTTACACTGACTTCACGCTCGTTTTATGTATTTTTTTTTTTTTTTTACTACACCGCACATTTGAATGTCGCCGCAAAGTTGAATCATTCACAATCTATAGCTGCCACTGTTTTTTTTCGTTCCAAATTGAGTTTCTAAAGGTTACAGGTGTTTGAAAGCCGACGATTTGTATTTGAAAAAAAAAAGGGAAAAGAGATGGAACGAGGAAGCGTGAGTTTTCGAACGTAAGATTTTCAATTTGGTTAACTCGTTTGATGACTTTCGGAATAAGAGCTAATAAATTACTTCCTTGAATATGCGTGTTACGGCTGTAATCGTTTAAAAATTAACGCGTCGCTTACCAAATGGACATTACCATTCTATGAATCGTTCGTTCGACATTTGACGAAATTCATATTATAGTTGAGAAATTGATTTTTCATGTATTTTAAGAGCTCGCGTTAAAGAGAGCCTGAAAAATAACATTTTTCTTTACTATATTAACATTAACGACGTACTCCATTAAACATGAAGAAAATATGAACCGAATCGTTATCAGTTAAGTCAGTCGAAAGCAATAGGTGAAAAAAAAACTATTACCCACACACAAAGAATGAATTTAATTAGGATAGTAAAAAAGAAAAGGAAAATCCAAGGTCAAAAATAGTCGTTTGAAGAGCCACACGTACGATGTCTCTTGTACACTCCATTGGATGTTATGTATAGAAAAAAAGGAGTAAATGATCGGATGAAGAAATCAATATTTTAATACCCGAGTGCTAGTAGAGAGGAGCCCAAGGTATTCGCATGCTTATATTTTTTTCCTTTATATTTTCATGACGACCAATTACCTTTGCATACTGATAAAATTGTTAGCCGTATTATGGATTATTATCTGCAAATGTTTGCTTTTTATTTTAGACTAGCCCTGCTTTATCTTGAAACTCGACGGCTGATAAGATTTTATTTTCAAGTTTTCCCCAGTGATCTTTTAGTTTTCAATGCTATAGAACGGTATGTGTGTGCGTATGGTCTGCGTAAAAATGTACATTGACTTACGAAACTATAGAATATTTCAATGAACGAAATGTAGTTTTGTTCGAGCCACGTGGTAAATTGGATTTATTACAGCGCTTTAACGTTTGTCACTTTGTGCTGCAGGCAAGTGCCGTTCACCTATAGCAGAGCCGCACGGCCTCCAGTGGCTTTTGTAATACTCGATAGAATTGTGACGCTATTTTAAGCCTTTGAACTCCAACCAAAAATACACGGACAAGATATTTATTTATGAATTCTTAGTTTTCGTCTTTTGTTCTATAAAAAAGTTTAGAATTGGAAAAGAAAAAGCTGTTAAACAATTTACTTGACCTTGAAAAATTAATGATATTCTAACGCGTTGGCCGATAACGTGTCATCGTTTCAGATTGTTATTGAATTGAAACCTTTAGATTTCTTAACAAAACTAAATATCATACAAAATAAGCAACTTTGCGTAACCTCCTCCCCACCCTTCGGTGGTTATCAGAATAGTTCGATAACAATATCTACTACACTAAAATTTTCGTAAATTATCATTAGTCAAATGAACAATAATTACAATTTTCATTTAATTTTCTTAATATTCATTATAAAATAAAGAATAAAAGGCGGTAGTAACGAATAAAAAGTCGTAGTAGAAATTCAATATGAAAATATTTTTATTTTCATTATCACACGACCAACTATTCAACAAATCCCGTTTGTCATTTCTCAATAACGGTTCTTACCCAAATCTTCGTCTTTTTCTTTATACAACAGTGTACAATTGAAAGATTTTACACGCACATTCTTTCTCAACAAGAATAATATATTAATTACTCGCTACCAACGTCATTCCAACCGATAATAATCGGGACGACAAATCGCGATATGGAAAAGTACGGAGCTCTCCTCGGAAATAACCGATTTATCACAATCGCCAAAGGAAAAATTTTAATAATAAAAGAGGCCTTCTTTTTCTCGTAAATGACATAGCTCTCCAGAAATCGGTTTCGCTGTAATACCAAGTCGCGCGCGAAAGCAGTAAGATCGGTATGTCGCCGGGATTTTAGCCGCGCACGCGCGATATATATATATATATATATATATATAAGAAGTGAGAGCGTGAGTTTCATCAGATAAGCTCGAGGAAAGAGTGCGTTTGTCGCCTTTCCGTCAGGATGGCTTATCTGCATGCGCTTTCCGATACGCTTGCCGGGAAATTTTAATAGTTTGCCGATTCTGTATACGTATACTTGTTGCTTGTGTACCTATAGCGAGCAAGAGATCAGATTAATTAAGGCGCTGTATCAGTTTCGTAAAGAAATTCAATACGCGGGGTAATCGTGAATTGAAGGCGTGGATAAATTTAACTGCGACCAATGATTGGTTAATATTTCAACCGGCTCGAAGATCGTAGACTAATCGATCTTAGCTCATTCGTCTGTCTCTTCAAAGAAATTCTGAGAATCAAAAAATAATTAGAACTGATAATTTTAGTTAATTTTAGTTTTAAAGAGCGCGTTTAGCCACACTTGATTGGCGATCGTTATCTTAAAAAATGTTTTCTTTATTTGTCATGAAAAAGAAACGTAAAAATAGAAGAGCAAATGTAAAAATAATTCTGCATAACAATCAGATAATTAAGCGATCTATTTTGACCGCAAATTGAGGTAAATAAAAATAACAAATTTCGAGATACCGATCATACAAGGATTACTTCGGAAACAAAATCTAATTACTAAATTTATTACGAGCTCAATTGTAAGCCGAAAGAAGCCACTCGAACAAGTGAGCGTGTAAATAAATAAAGGCAGCTCTCGAATGCTTGGGCAATTTAGAACGAGTTTGTTTTGATAGTCTGTTTTTTTTTTTTTTTTTAAAGGACAGTGGCTCGCGTCCAAATCTTTTTTCGTTCATCGCGCTCGGCAAATTCCTCGGCGACGGTGAAAGAGAGAGAGAGAGAGAGAGAGAGAGAGAGAAGGAGAGAAAAAAGGCATGTTCCGCAGCCTTGGAACGGCTATCGGGTGATTATAGCAGAGCCGAGTCCCGTTACAGGTGCGCTGCGTTTCGACTACGGTTAAGTGATGTCACAGCGAGCCTCCAAGATTAGTGACAAACGAAATCGATACCGGACTATCGTCAAATTTTCCTATTTTCAAAGATACGTTTGACAAACCTCTTAATCTTATTTAAGAAAAATGATAAATGATAGCTAGGGACTTTGTCAAACGATCGGCAAAAAATAGAATCTTTTGTTATTTTTAGTAATTCGATGCGTGAAAATCGAAAAGCTATCGTTAATCTCACCAGTGACTAGTGTCTATTCAAATACGTCAAAGAATCTATCATTCAAAATAATAGACGCGTCGGCTACTTAACATACTAAAACATTAGAGCTTATACAAAAAAAAGGAATATTTCGTCAGAGCATTGTGTATTTGTAGAGCGTAAAATTTATAAATATTTGCGTTAAACGATAGAGCCAGAGCAGCTTGATACAGCGGTCGTCCAGGTAGAGGTCAGAAAGAGAGGCGTGTTGTGCGTGCGCCTGTGCACGCGCGCTTAGTGAAAGGGCAGCGGAATCGGACTTTCAGTTTAGCAGATAAAAGATTACAGTAACAGCTGTGCACTTTGCCCGAGAGAGAGAGAGAGAAAGAGAGCCGTGTGTGCTCATTTCCAAACAGCTGCATTTGGACATTCCGCTTCGCGAGTCTATACATATCGCTGATTCCGAGTGCGGTGCATTATATAAAATACGGAGCGTATGACACAAACGACAATGGTATAATAACAATTTCAAATGTTCCTTCCATTGCAAGGGTAAATTTTAAACGGCAATGAAATGATTGCGTTTTAGTCGCTTAGAAAAATCACTTCAATTTAACAAATCGACGAGTATAAGCTCCTTACCAAGTAGTCATCTCAAACTACGACATTATAGTGAAATAAATGCCGTGTCATCGTGACAAATTAATCTTAGAAAAAGCTACACGTTACCAACTGCTGTTCATTTGCTTATCCAAATTCAGATCTTTTTGCTCTCCCGAAGAGGCTAACAAAAATCAAACGCGATTGATCCTTGCTACACTTCTTTGTAATAAAATAAAAAGTATTGCAAGTAGAGTCGCGCTATTATAAGAATCAGCCAATTAAAACGAGCTTCGCCGTACCAGCATCCTCAAATCGTCACACCGCTCGATCTAAAGCATTGCTCCACGGCGAGAAGAAGCCCTCGCTTCGCTTTTGATTATCGCGCGGCGCGTCTTGCTGGGCCTCTTTCATCACGCCTCGGTTTCATTAATTCAATTGGCTCGTTCTCCCACCGAGAGCCACATGTGTGTCCAGCGAAGCTTTGCGTCCCATGCGCGCCTTATGTGTGTGAACTGGATATAACGACGCGCGCTCTGTTTCGAATCGTCTTAATTACCGCGTGTAAAGGCGTCGAACGCGACAATTTTTCTTTTTCATACGCGAGCTTCGTTAAAATGCAATTGGCTATGAATGATGGAAAAATAAATATTTGGAGAGAGAGAGAGGGAGTTTACAAGGGAAATTTGATGGATTGCTAGATACACAGGCTGAGCATAAAGTCTCTCGCATAATCGTCGATTGTACAATTACAGCCAGAGATCAGCCTTGTCAAAATTAGAGAAGAGGAAAAACAAATATACACGAAATTAAATACGAACAAGTAGCTCGTGTAGCTTTGGAGATTGAGCAAGCTCAAAGTTAATCGGTTTGCTCGTAAATTTTTCGTAAAACGAATGAAAATGATTTTGGATAGCAAGTCTTCGATTTAACCTTGCTGATATAGAAGTTAAAGAGAGTGAGAGAAGGAGATGGGGAAGGGGGGGGGATTCGTCAACAACAAAAACTTACAAAACCTTTAGGAAAAAAAAGATAACTGCACGGATTCGGCGTCGGTTTTATTTTGACACGTGTTATATACTCGCTCGAGCTTGCGCTAAGATCTTATCTTTTTAAAGATATACAGGGTAGAGAAAAACGTTATGTTATAACCGGCAATTCCCGGAACTGGGATTCTCGCACTTGTATTCTCGCGCGCGAGTTGATAATAAGCCGGCATTTTTTTTTAAATATATATATATATATATCTATATATATATATATATATATATATATATATACAT